>JAPTYQ010057270.1:0-10168 GCA_029814465.1 Ostorhinchus cyanosoma
ACACACACACACACACACACACACACACACACACACACACACACACACACACACACACCCACACACACACACACACATCTAAATACGCAAACACACACGACTCAAGACACTCCTACTGCCCACACACTGGCACTCACACAGACAGAGGCGCACACGTGCACACACACACAAGCAGGCACATGCACAAACACACACTCCAGTCTTAACCAGCAGATCTCTGAGCTCTGAGCTTATATAAGGGAGAGTGGGAGGCTGAGAGCTATTTCAGGACCAGAAAAGATCTAAGTGTGTGTGTGTGTTTGTGCGTGTGCATTTTTACTGTACCCATATGGATTCGTATGTGTGCGCTGATGTGAATGTTGGACTGTGGCGAGGACGATGAGGACTCTGATTCAGTGCGTTTCATAACGAGTCAAGTTTGAAGTGAAGTTGGGTTCAGAACCTCTGGCAGCTCAGAGAGCGTCTGTGCCTACGATGTGTTCAGTCACACCCCGGAGCTGCCCGTCCACACACACATTAAAGGCAGAGATCCCACAGAGCTGCGTAGCCACTGGAAGCTGCCTACATGTTTACTTGTTGTAGACGCAGACATGCCAAAGCGCGCCCGGATGTTGTGGCAGCGGCATCCTTTCCCTCCAAACCCTGATAAGAGCCTTTCTAAACTCATTGCTTAATTGCAGGCTTCTCCCCAAAAAAAGCCCACTGAACCTCCTGTGATTCCAAAAGTTTTAAAAGGTCATTACTTTCAACTGAGGAAGCAGTCAGCAGTCAGCAACCACAGCAGGTTTAGTTTATCTGAGGAAACTGCCGCCTAAGATACAAGAGCTGCTGAGTCTGTTTGGTTGATTTTTGTGCCTTTTGTTGAAATAAAGTTCAAACTATAATGTCCTCAGTGTTTGTCAGACTACTGGGTGTAAATCACAGACTGTATAAAAACAGTAAATGTCACCTTCTACTTCAGCCCCTTGATATTTTATTTCAGAAAAAAAGGCGTTACAGTCAATAACCAAAGACAGATCCTTTACTGATGCTGTTTGCTCTCATCCTGCTGTTTGCTCTCATCCTGCCCTGTCATCTTCACCTCTTTTACCACTTTTTCCACATAACTCTTGAAGACCAAGGGGAAGTATGATGAGGAAACAGTTGTTTTGCTGTTAGTGATATAGAGATGCAGTCCACTGAGCTGTTTCACAGAAAACTAGATGTTTATTTACTATTTAAAGTAGGAAACTATGACTTTCTCAGCTCATAAAATGATCTTTTAAAGTGATAAACAGCATATGTGTAAATGGTGTCACAAGTCAATCAGAATCAAACAATTTGACCATCATTCATATTTTCTCTGAAGTTTGGTTCCATGGAGTAGAACAAGAGTGACAAGACTTCACCTTTATATTCGGTCCATCTTTGTGATACTTGTGATCATCACCACCCTGGCTGCTTACAGACAGAAATGTCCATATGTGGACAAGTGGGTGGAGCTGAGGAAGAGCTAGAGTAAGTCAACAAACTACATCTAATAATAATAATGGATTAGATTTCTATAGCACTTTTCAAGGCACCCAAAGCGCTTTACATACATTAATGATCCATTATTCATTCGCTCTCACATTCTCCCTCTGCAGGTGGTAAACCACAGCTGCCCTGGGGCAGACTGACAGGAATGTGGCTGCCCATTTGCACCAAATAGCCCCTCCGACCACCACCAAACATTCATACGCATTCATACACCAGTGTGAGTGACACTGGGGGCAAGGAGGGTGAAGTGCCTTGCCCAAGGACACAACGGACAGACTAGGACAGAGCGGGATTCGAACCGCCAACCCTTCAGTTATTGGACGACACTAACACTAACTGAGACACTGGTCACTCTACCAACAAGGAAATGTTATGTTAGATGCCAAACCGAAAGTTGACGTACTGTCACACTTACATATCGTTAGCCTCATAGCATAATTGTCTAAGTCATATTTTTCATACTGTGATATCTGCGTAAAATGAAGCAGCAGTGTTAGGAAATCTACAATGCAGAAAACACAATTTGGCCAAAATATGACTTATTCTGTGAGGATAATGATAAGTTAACTGTGTGTATCGTAAAGACTACACACATATTAGCAGACTTAGCTGATATATATATATAGTACACTATACAGCCAGTCAGAATAATCTTAAATGTTTAGTGTGTTTGATTTAGGGAGATATAGGAGGCTGTCATTCCAGAAACTAACTGTAATTCCAGTCTGATACCGTAAACATATGCAAAAATAAGAATCACTGTGCATTAGAATGAACCATTTATATCTACAAATAGTGTTTGTATTAGAAAGTCCACCATGTTACACTGATATCTTAATACAGTAGTGCAGAACAGACTTTCTATTGTGTTATGGTGAGGTACATTCATCATTAAGGTGCATTACTGTCACCTTGTGTGTCAAAGTGTGGAGCAGAGTTCATATCCCCTGAACTAAAAAGCCAGTACAGACAAAACAAACACTGGTTCCAATCAGGGCCATTTTGCATTTTTTGTGGCTACGTTTTCAGTTGTTTGCACTCTGCAACTTCAGCACTAGATTTTCCTGAGTATCACACACTGAAGCGTTACTGCGATAAATAGGCTTTTATGACGTACTTCTATATAGTTATTGAATTATCTGCAACAGATCATAATCAATGAGCTAGTTTACATACACACTTATCTGTTTTCTGGAGTTATCAGTCTATTCAAGTGATTATATAAACAGTATAATCTGATCTGCTTTATCAGATAGCAGCAGTAATCTGATTATGAGAAATCAGATTAACACACCTGGATTTCTCCTCAATACTCTGACGTCTTCCTGCATGTATACAGGTTAATCTGATTTATGCCAGTTTTTTTCAACTGCACATGTAAAAATGATTAAAAATGGTAGAAAATGGAAGTAACAGTCAAATGTGAGCAGAGGACAATAACAGGAAGTTTGATTCTACTGTCGCTACATATGTAAATACTCTGAAAGAAATCCGATAATGGACTGGAGCGTCTAAACCAGGGTTTTTAATTATTGCATTTTTAAATTGCATGTAAGCTCATCAGATCTGATTATTACAATTATTTGGTTACTTGCAGTTATCTAAAGTTTATGGTCATGTCAACAGGCTCGGTGTCAGTTCAGGTGTAATTGAAGCTCTGTTTATAACATTTGCCCTCTTTTTTTGGTATTCTGTTTTCTTGGAAAGAGTGCAGTGATTTTTATTGAAAATGAAAAACGAGTATGGGTTTTACTTCCTGTATCTTGTCAAGTGGATGACAATCAAAATGGCATCTCCAATGGCAGCAAATCTAATTTAATGCCTTTTAATTCCACTTTAATCAAGTGTAATGCCCATGTCCAACAGCAGATACAGTTTTATATATAGTTTTATGACAGTTTACCATCGACAGGCTTTAACCAGGTTCTGAATAGTTCAATCACTTCTGCAGGAACTTGCATTTTTCCAACATTTGCTAATACTCCTTCTGCTCTTTTTCCCATTTTTCTGACATTTGCTAATTCTCCCTCCGCTCTTTCGCAGCATGAGCACATTCACAGCACGTTGCATTCCAAGCATCCGGTGTTGTGACTTTGTGTATCGGCCATAAACAGTCGACAATTAAAGGGTTCCGCCTGTCAATCATCACACTAGTCTTCTGATCAAAATTAGTAAATGTTTAAAAATAATCATGAATAACAATTTTTTTTAAATTATTTTTTTTACATCAAGTATATTTAACTTTTTGATGCCTTTGGACATCATATTTAATGCTTTTTAATGCCAATTAAGGCCTTCATTTTCAAAAATATCCATTTAATGACTCACAGAAACCATGTACTGGGAGTTTGGCATTTTTTTGGCTATTCCTACCCATAACCCTCTCCAGCAGAGGATGAATAATGTTTGATATGATATGACAAAGTGGGATCTGTGGGTTGTACGCATACTGTATGAACCAGTACTCACTTTGTAAGGACAGTTATAGCACATTCAGAGTAAAGTAGGCGATCTGGAGCACAGCCTTAGTGTTTCTAGAGAGAATATGAAGTGGAATGGAGAAAGGATTTTTTTTTAGAGCCATTTATAGCCAACTCTTGCTTCAATTTCAAGTCATGGTTGTTACCCCTCACTGTAGACAGCAACCTGCCTCTTGGGACAGACTCCAGCCTCTCCATGACCCTGCACTGACGAGGATGTAGAAAAATAGATGGTTGGGCGGTTATAAGTGAAATGCATGAGCGAATGTGACAGGTTTTTTTTTTTTTTTACCGTAACATCATGGTTGTTTTACAGAACAAACGAGAAAGAGAGGCAGGATAACAAAGCGTGTTTTTATCTGAAATCCGATTTTTCGCACTTTGGAGGAAAGAGTATCCTCAGCTTGATGAGGGGCTGACTGCAGCAGTGAAGGGGAGCCCAAGGGCTGTGCTGACATAAGCATACAGATCTAAAGTTTGTCCTTGTTAGTGTGATTTAGTCTGTCTGTGGGTTCTGAAGTGAAGGCATAGGCTGTTCTCGCCTCCATCACTAAAATCCTCTGCATCAGCGTTGTTCATGCAGCTGCATTTTCCTCAGTTACACTTTTAAGATTAATTTACTTTGCCATATATGTAACAGAAATATCTCTTTGTGTAATAACATTTTCTGAACAAAGGGTTAAAGTGGAACCTACACTAACATAATGAAGAAGAGTAAAGAAAGGCTGCCAGCACATCATTTCCAACAAATCATCCCAATCATGGTGAGATTCTGTAGATCTGCTGGATGTTGTGTATAAAAGAATAACTTCTGATGTGAACGATGCTAACAAACTGCCTCTGAGCAGAACACCGACTCACAACAGACACTGTGCACATGAAGGACACATGAATAGTTAATGTAATGGCCGACCATGAACCCTCAAAGTTCCAGTAAAATCATATGTTTAAGGGTTCAGTGTGTGTTCTATATTGTAACGTGTGGTGGTGAAGTAGCAGAATGCTTCATTCTCCACTAAACTGGCTCAGAATCCCTGATCAGAACGTGTTTAGTTTGTCTGTTTTTCTCTTGAAACCTCCATCAGTAAAAGGTGGATGTCACTCAAAATAAAACGCTGAGCAGAAGAAGGCGGAGTCTGTTCTGAAACACTGATGGAAACAGCTCATTCTAAAAATCACAGTAAATTGCCTATTTTGATAAAAATGACCTGCACTATAGACCATTTCCATGTTGGGAAACTGATGACATATTTGTGGGCGGGGCTTAACTGGTGGCAGAAAGTGACAGTTGTGGTGTCAACATTCCATAGAAGCTGGTGTCAAGAGCATGAAAATCAGGAGAGAAAGAGAGGAATGGAAGACACAGAGGCCTTCTACGATTATTTTAATAGGCTGTCGATGAGAGACAAGGTTTCTTACAAAAATAAGTCGACCTTTAGCAGCAGAGTGAGGTTTCCTGCTCATACTCACTGTGGGCTCTGACAAATGTCTGAAGCCGCAGTGGTCGGACACATGTTTATATTTTGTTGAAAAACCCAGCGTTTACACAAAAGAAAAGCTCAAGGCATACATATCCCTCCATGCTTGTACTTCGCTGTCATGTCCAGGATACTGAATACTGAGGTTTGTCTGATAGGTTTCGTGTGTTGAGGACCGATGTGCTGCCTAGTCAATGAGAAGGACGTAAAATGGAATTTTACAGTTTTACTGACAGCCAAGTGCACTGGCATGGCTGGGGAAGAGTGGTTTAATGTACACTGATATGGAATGGGCACTGCACACTACGAAAATCTAAATCTTACCAAGAGCATTTTTGTCATTTTGAGTAAAAATATCTCATCACACTTACAAGAAAACATAATCACCTAAAGAGTAACTTTTCAGTGAGATATAAGAACTGATTTTTAGAAAATACATCTGGAAAATCTTATTTCAAGAAATCGTGCCAAGATCATTTTCACTTGTTCCATTGGCAGATTTATTTTTTGCTTAATTCAAGCAAAAAATAAATCTGCCAATGGAACAAGTGAAAATGATCTTGCTAAGGTTTCTTAAATACACTTGGTCAGATTTAGATTATTCACTGCAGAAACCCAGAATTCCAGATGGTTTCATCAGTCCAGTCCGTCCGTTTAATGACTTGAACCATAAGCATCTATATCTGTGTGTGTATTCAGTAAAAGTGAAGGTTACTTTTGAAAGCATTTCTATTCAAACAACCTACAGCACAAGACATTTTTGCTCCTCTTTTCTTTCTTTTCTCTCCAATCTTTCAATTTACATCCGTTGATATACAGTGTTTTTCTTCCACCAGAGTAGGTGCCCAGTTGTGGTGACGTAGACCGTAACGTCAACTCTGACGTGGTCTATTCGTCACCTTTACCCAACTATAACAAAAACATAGCCTGAGTTTGGATGATTCATCCTACACTTGGACGTGTTTGTGTCCAGTGAAAAACTTTTTGTCCCTTGAACATTTGTGAGCTAGCTTGAGTTCCACCACCAACATGTCGTTCCCGAATTGGTTTGGAACTAAAAATAACATTTCTTCTTAACGTTCCGGGGTTGTTATTATTAAGCCTATCAATAAGTCTAGTTTTGTGGCCTTTGTGGTTGTTGATCAATGTAACTGTAGTGAGTGACTGTTATTCCAGTGGACTCAGTCAGTTTAGCTCTGTTACTTTGGTCGATGTTCGATAATACTCAGTGCAGCTGCTCCTGAATCATGTCCTCCCGTTAAGGTGATGGTGCAAATTTGCGGGTGGTGACGAGAACGCGGCAATCAGAAAGAGTTTTTTTTTTATTATTTATTACTGAAATAGGCTGCACTTTTGTGAAATGTTGTAGGCCATATGCGGAGTGAAAAAAGGAACGTTATTAACTGGTTTTGGGGATTTCAAAATAACATTTCTGTTCCAGAACAGTTGAAGATCATTTCATTTTCGTTTCCGTTTGTCATAAAATTTCATTCTTTTTCGGTTTTTGTTTTCCTTCTTTGAACCGGTTCGGAGCCCTGGTGTCGTCACTTTACAAAGAAAAGAAACGTGAGGTCTGGTTCCTTCTGCTCGACCTCATGGAACAAATATGAACTGAGGTCAATGGAAAGACAGTTTCAATCCCATTTTAATTGACTTAATTAATTACACATAGGATGTTTGTCTGTTTAAAATATTATTTTATAAGTTGAGAAATTTGCAGTTCATGGTAGAGATAATAAATGAATATCTCGTTTTGTGTAAACAGCTCAGTGGACTGTATCTCATGTCACCAACAACAAAATAACCATTTACCTTGATTTAACCTTAATCTCCAAAAGGGAGATGAAAACATATTAAAAGATGTAAAAAAAAAACAAAAAAAGCACTCCAGGTACTCTCAGTCTCATGAAACAGGGTCAATTTGGACTCATCAGACCACATGATCTTTATCCATTCAAACAATGTCAAACTCATTTTAGTTCATTAAGACAAATTTGATCTCCAATGAGCTGGAGCAGTGAAACAATAACATAATATAGAAATAATGACAACACCACAATTGTGCCTTTGTTTTACAGCAAAAAAACCCAAAAACATTAAATTATGAAAATACTTACTTTTATAAACTAGCCAAACAAACAAGATGTGAATAACCTGAAAAAAACCCTGAAATTTCTGCTGAAAAGGAAATGCAATTTTAGCAATATTATGCCTCAACTTATCATTTCTTTCAAATTGTGCTTAATTTCTTTAGATGTTTCAGGTTGTTCATGTTTATTCAGGTTATTCACATTTTATTGTTACAGGGTAGTTTGTAAATGTAAATATTTTCCGAATTTAATGTTATTTTTTGCACTAAAACAAAGACAAAAATGTGAAGTTGTTATTTTTTATAGGCATAATGTCATATAATTTATTTTTCTTTTTTCAAATCAAATCGAGAAATAAATCTAGAGTATTTTTTTTTTTTAAAGGTTTTTATGCTTTTATTTTACTGTAGATCATATACTGTATGTGGAACCTGAACTAAAATGAGTTCCACAGCCTTGACTGTGGAATTTTGGCACTTTGTAAATTCATCCCACAGGCCAGATTGGAACTTTTTTTTTTTGGGGGGGGGGGCATGTTTGACACCCCTGCTTTATGCTCTCTACAAACTGAAGATACTCACAGTATTAGTTGGAGTTAATGAACTTTTTTAGATGAAACATATTCATCACTACAGTAATAATCCAATGGGAAGATCTGAAGTATTTGTTGGTTTAAATGCAGGTGGAGTTTAGTGAAAGTGAACAGGAACTGGGCTTTTTTGGAGTTAGCACCTAGTGGCTGTCAGTGGTATTACACGTTAACATGCAATACGTTCACACAGACTTCATTTTAAGCTGTTTGTTGTATTTCCTTCTCATGCTAATATGTATCAAAAACATTCACCTGCTGGAAAATAAGAGAAAAGTAAATTTTTTTTGGGACAGAACCAGTTTAAAAAAAAAAAAAAAAAATCCAAAAACAAAAGCCACCTGGAGGGTTTCATCTATTACTGTGAAACTATCCAGCTCCCATTTGTGTTATCAAATATGGACTAATGTTTCCATTCTGAAAGGGGGGGAAAAAAGTACACAAACTTCTCTAAACAGTCATTTAATGAGCATAGGTATGAATTTGTTCTCAGTGATGGATATCTTATTTTGAGAATAAGGCTTTTTAAATTATTCAGCGAAGAGATAATGAGCAGACATCCCACACAAGGCCATGAAAACAACTCGCACAAGCCTGGCAGTCACTGGCGCGCTGTCGGTAATGAAACCACATTACTCAAGTGAGCAGGGAAATAAGTGGAAGAGTTGAAAAGGTTACACCGACGTGTTTTCTCCCATCGCACTGTTTTCTTGAGGGTAGAATCAGCAGCGGAGATGGAATAAAACCACCAGTGGGGATCGATGAAAAAAGGTCCACTAAGTTACTGGCGTTCTCCTCAGATCTTTACATAACCTCCAGCTTATTAGGTTTATTTACCCCTAAGACCCAACAACATGAAAGAGGTGTTTAAACATTGATTTATGATAGATTCGGACATAAGAGTGAGTGTGAAAATGTGGTTCAGATATCCACCTGAGTTAGACAGTTCCAAATGCTGGTTTATTATTTGGAGTCATTCATCTAAAGCATATGTCAAACTTTTGCAGGTTTCAGTTTTTTAAGAGTAAAGTTCCAATACTTGTCGTTGCTTCCGAGCTGCTTTATGTGTACAGGGGATTTAAAGTAGTGACAGAGTTTTTTTTTGTCTCTTTTTCTATTTTATCTCCAGTCCTTCATGGTCCATTTTTTCTGACCATTGATGGGGTCCAGTATAATCGCTGAATGTGGCAGCAGCTTAACTATTGTTTCATTAAAGAGCAGCACTTGACTTAGACAGTATTATGCAGCACTTCATTAAAATATCTAAAAAAAACCAAACAAAAACCAAACATCTATGCCTGTGTATATTTTCCTGACTCATGTATGCACATTCAAAGTTTTCAACTCTGTCCTTAATATTATGGATTAACCTGCTATTGATGTTATTTATTAACCTCATAGTAATATTTAAAACAACACCAATGATCCCTTTTGACAATAAGGACAAATGCACAAGCAGATAGATAGATAGATTGTTGTATTGATCATTTCTTTTCTATGATTTTTTATTCTACTATATTCTATTATACAACTTCAATATACTTGAATGGAGCAACTGTAACACCCAGTCATTTCCTTCTGGGTTTAACCCTTAAAGACCCAGTGCTACTTTAATCATAAAAGTAGCATCATAAAAGTTTTATGACCATTCCAAAATATTATTTTTCTCCTCTATGTTTAACTTTTCTTATGTGATTTATCACCATTTATTATCAAACTATTCTCTGTATTTTGTGTTTTTTCAGTGAACATCAGATATTTTCCTATATTTAATTTACAGATCAAGTAGATGTTCATAAAAGCTCAGAATAAAATGGATGGTTATCATGTCAAAAACAGAGAAAACTGAAGAAAAAGTGACTTTTTCAGCCAAATGTATCACTAACTGAACACAATATAAGTGTCTCCATCCACTGTCATTGATCAAACTCCATGCGTTTTACTGGTGAATCAATGTTGTAGAAGATGACGGTGTTTCCATGTTCACTACAGAGCCTCTGAACGTCCAAATGG
>JAPTYQ010057416.1:0-10163 GCA_029814465.1 Ostorhinchus cyanosoma
TAATTTCTTTATTTATTTATTTTTTAAGCTAGAGAGAAAGTGAAATTGGGGGCAACAGGAAAAGGTGACTGACAGCTCTCAACATGTCTAAAGAGTAAAACTAACTGAATCAAAAAGTTATATTAAATAAACAGCTAATTCAAAAAGCATTGACATCTAAAGAAGCCTTGTCAAAAAAAGTACTAAACTGTTAAAGGGTTAATATTTACATATGTAGAAATACCATTCATATTGTAAAGTTGCTGTTTTTTTCTTTTAATACCATATTTGCATAACATCCATCAGAGAGAACAGGGTGTACCAGGTGGATTATCTAGTCCTCTTAATTACAACCACTGACAAAATAAAAGATGTTCAAGTGAAGGTGTGCCAAATGTTTGACTAATTTTAATGAAATAATAACAATAAGGGTGTATGGCAACCCCTACATGATTCCTTTTGAGAGCAGCTGATGGTCACTATTTGTATACATTATGTAAAAGAAATAAGACCATTTGTTGGATAGCAGATGCTGATTCTTCATGAACAAGTTGTTGAAAATATGAAAAAAGAAAACAAAAAACCCCCCAACACAATAAATAACATGAATCAGACACCTGGTATTCAATAATGCCAGGTGCTCTATTAATGCATTTAATTATCTGTGGTATAAACTTTGGTACAGGTACTTGTTTTGAGGGGATTCTTGAGTTGAGTAGAAATGGCTTTAAGTGTACCACACTGGCATGGACCCACACACAGACCACCTCTTCCCACCTGAGTCAGGGTGTAGGTTTGTTGACAGTGAGTCGGCTTGGATCCTGGTTCAGGAACATAAATAATTAACTTTACTTAGCAGGTTGACTTTGTCTTAACTTTTGTTTAGGCAGCCAATGCTCACATTTGGTTAGGCTGAGCTCACTTCTACCCACAGCCACCGCTGGCCTAGTTCAAACCACATTACCAACAATTTTCAACATCCTAACAGGATATCCAGTGGGTTAGGTCTGACTGGGGTTTCAGATCAGTTCAGTAAAGCTGTGCAAGTGTGGTTACAACACTAAGTGTGTGTCAATAGCTCATTTGTCACACACCTGTCCTATTTGGCATGAGTGAAATTACAGAAGTGTGTATTACTGGTAGTAGGCTTATTGTAATACACTCTGTTCAACTGCACCATCGTGTGGTTAAAAGAAGAAACTACAAAAAAGTTTCCCTCTGACTTCATCACTGCTGCCCCCCCATGGAAAAAAAAACTTTGCTGTAGTCACTTTCAGTCTAAACAGAAGACTGGCCCAAGGGGTGTTTAAGAGAAATAAGCACTTTTGGAGATTACTGTGTATACTGTCGTCTGAGGTATATACTTTAGTCTAGAACACGTCAATGAAGCTTTGATGAAAGGAGGATGTGCTGTTAAGAAAGCTGAAGGCGATATTGGGTAATGAAATGGCACTACAGGTTTCTGCAAGTTAATTTGAAAACTGACATCAAAGAGATCATTTTCCCTCCAAAATATGATACATAACAAGTGGAAGAGCCAAGGACATAGCCATAAAACTCCAGAGAGAAAAAGAAGCCAGAAAACTTTGTGCTACAGAAAGTTTTCTACAAAAATAGTTGGTCTCCAAAACATTTGATACCTTCTGAGAGCATTTCAGATGGTGTTCCAATATTTAATATGGTAATCCATGTAATGTGACATTCTTCTATTCAGTGTTTGTCAAATGTTAGGTCCATTAATAATGTTCACAGCCAATAAAACAGCTTGACCACAACTGATTCACCTGGACACATAGTTTAATCAGATTTATTAACTTTCAAACAAAACTAGCTTTTGAAGATTACAGTGGTCTACAAAATCTAGTTTGATAAAACACCGTTACTCAGAGCACTGGGAGGAAAGAAAACATGTCATTTGAATTTAATATTTTTGTATTTATTGAATGGACAATGCTGCAGCGTAATTTACAACACCTGAAAACAAACTTTGACATTTCACCTGCGGGTAAAAAGTTGTGCATGTTCCTAGTTTAAGATAAACAGTAACATTGGTAAGGAGGATGTGATAGATGTCTGAAGATGTCCTTAAGCACACATCAGAGTCAAAGGTCCAAGTGACGGGAGTATCTTGAATTGGACTGTCCTGGTCAATAGCTGCAGGTGATTTCAGATCTTTCCTGGGAAACTTCCATTTTCTATCTGCTCGTCCCATCTGCCAACCTGAAAGAAAGACACAGGTCAAATTAGCTCCATCGGATCCAACAGACTTTTCTGCTCAAATGGTAGCAGAACTGTTGATTTACACTTTTTAGAAAAATATATTTTAGTACATGAAAATGACATGTTATATTACCAGAAAAGGATTTTTTTTGTGAAACTATATGAATGAGTGTGAGAAGACCTGCTACCAGCATTAGGTATGTGTTGGGAAAACCACCCAAAGAAATGTAATTTTAAAAAGTAACTAATGATCAAACAGCATTTGGAAGACTGATCAAAAACTTACCCAGCTTATAGGGCAGAGGCTTTTGTAGACCCTCTGGTAATATTCACAAGGAGCCACATCTTGGTCTCTTTCTGACAGGGCCTTATTGCACCTGTGGAAGTCTAGTGTGGAATACAAAGTAATTCAAGGTCATTGTACACAATACTGACATGAGAAAGGCCAGCCAGTGAAGGACAAAAATGCATAGAGCCACCAGAATTGGATATTAAAAATAATTAACTAAATTAACCATTATTTATGAAGGAAAGTCTAAATGAGATTAAAAAATCTCTTTTAGAAGAGTGTCCAGGCCAAGACAGACAGCAGCATAAATTACATGTCACTTAGAGTGTCAAGCTAAACATAAAATCAAATAAGAAGATATTCAAAAGGTACAGATATAACACTTATGTCCATTAAGGTGGCCCAACTATTATACGAAAATAGTGACAAAATAGGATGCAACAAGGTTTTAGGAGAAGGCAAGAAAATGGCAATGTTCTTAATCCATTCTGAGGTGTATTTTCTCACATCAAAATGACAAAGTAGCAATACTTCCACAGATTACCCAGTTTATTGAAATAAACCGCTGCACTGTATTCATATGTTGTACACAGCTGAATATGGGATTAAATTAACAATACGAAACAAATCCTCCAGCTGTGTTAGTTAATAGAAGAATTTAAGGCTTTTGCACTATTTTTTGACATCTTGTTAATTAAGTAATGGAAAAAGTAATCAAACAACAAAATAACTGGTTTATTTATTGTTACCATATTATAAATGTTTAACAATACCGAGTTCGAAAATGCAATGCCTGTCCTTCTCCACAGGTTTATATGATGTAAACATTATATGAGCACAGTTTGTAGTATTAGCATGTCCTTACCCAGGTAATTCTGGAAACAGTTACGGGTCTGGTTGGTGTTTGGGAATCTAGCGTCAAACGGAGCAGTCCTGTAGTTCCGAATCTTCTCTTCAATACTCTCAGCCATTTTAAACTTTATACACCTCAGTCAGATCTAAAAGTTAGACAGTGTATTAATTCATGGTTTAGTTTCATAACGACTGTTGTATATCATTTACTGTCTCACTTTAACCTCAGCATAATACCAACTGGCTAAGCTACATCTAGCATTACGTGTCAGTGTCAATAGGTGTTGTTTAGCGATAACTTTATCTCTATACGAGGTGAGTGCAATCAGATAAATATGTCGTAATTTATCTTGCTAACACATAACAGAGTATTGGCGGAGAAATATAAATACAGTATGGCTCTGAGCCCAGTTAACATATCTTAGCAATATCCTGCTATCAGTTGCCTAGCGCTATCCGTTAGCTAGCTGCTAACGCATTCTCCAATAAGTCAGATCAAGTGACAATATATTTGAAAACACCTTATTGTTCCCTGTATTCTAATCGATTACACATGAAAAATCTAAGTATATAATACCCCTCAAACTGGACAAACTAGAGAAAATTGTTGAATACCATGGGCTAACCTTGGAACGAAACTGGTTGTGTCCTCTCCGGAAAGATGTCCTTCTCGCGCAAAGGATGCTGGGATGGCGGATGGTAGTCATGTGTCTACATTTATCCTACTGTCAACAGATTTACAGTGTATAACCAAACACGATGTCGTCCTACTGGATTATTTGTGAATAAATTTTTCAAATTTTGTATTCATCTACTGTTTAATTTGTTAGTATACAAGCTAGTTAGTGTATGATCTGTACAAGAAGTAAAATAAGTTTGACCACACATTCAAATGCAAATCAGAACAAGTAAGCCTATAGATGACTTAAATAACATTTAAAAAACACTTAGTATATTCATTACAGGATAATATATCCATATTATTAATATTTTCACTCTTATTTGTAATTGGTTTATTCATTAGAAATTGGCTACTATCAAGAGCATTCAATAACAGCATACTCCCAATCTCAAATTCACTCAAACTCAGATTTTCGTTGTTTAAAAAATAATATTAACCATAAATTTTCCAGTATTGAGGGGAAAGTCTTAAATGTGCCAACAAAATGTGGTCACAAGAAATTGTGATGCAGCTCCTTAAAGGAATGTTACTAGTGTTCAGTTAATATTTTTTGTTCCACTATTGCTTTTTGCTGTTGGAAAACAGCACATTATGTTGTTGTAGTCCTGTTCAGTTTCTTTTATATTGAGTAAAAAATTTATTTTTACTGACAATCTATTTGAGACCAATAACAGTAATACCTAGAATGAAAAGTACTTCACCAAAGATCAGTCTACCCTAGAAAGAAAACCTATAAACTGAAATGACCTCTCTCCTCTCATCCAGTAAGTTCATTCACTTGGAAAGACACAAGGAACCTTTGAAATAGGAACAGGCCCTATTGGTCTGCTATGACGTAATGACTCAAGAAATGTGGACTGCTGAGGATCCATCCCCTGAACTGGGACACTGCAAGTCTCCTTTCTCTTTCTTCCTGTTGAAGACAAGGTCAGAGATCACAGGTGTCTCTGTCGCTCCCTCTAACTTCCTGTCTCACTGTGTGCTTCATCCTCTTTCCAGCAAAACATCAAGCTGTGCGCTTTTTACACATTTTGTGATGCATATTTTATACCCCTCTCCACCAAAAATCTCTCATACTTTATTATATAAATGACCGTGTTCTTGATCACCTCTAATTCCTGTGTTGATAACGTTGAACTTGAATAAAGCACTTCTTTAAATCCAAATAACTGGGATCGAATGCTTAGCTTGCTTCATAAAGTATATCACTGCACGTAGCATTTCTAGCATGGTCTTAAAGAACCATATATGTGCAAATCCACCCCTCTGTTGCTTTCTACCACTCTCTCCCTCTCTCCCTCACTCAGTCAGGATATAGGTGTTGTCCACTGCAAAGGAAGGAAATTCTGTCACTTAGAACAATGGGCCTGTCTCTCTATCTATAGACCCAGAGTGGCCAAGAACCAGCGAAAGAGAGAGGGAGCAGATGTTGTCCAGTTAGGGAGAAAAACAAAAGAAAATGCATTTTGGTTAAGAGAAGATAGGTAAAATTCGTGTTAAAAAATAATTAATGTGTACGTAAATTCGGAAATGGAATTCAACTGTAGGGAGAAGGAAACACACACAGTTTTTAGATTACTTTAGGCTTCGCTTTCCAGTTCAGTGCTGAAGGATAATCACCGTAGACTAAATACAGATCATAAGTGGCTGTGGGTAAGTGAAAAATCTAATCTATCAAAGCGTGTTTGCTCTATTGTTTTTGTTTCATTATGTAATTATTCACCTTGTAACATACAACATGATGCTCATTTATTCTATTTTTTTTTTTTTTTTAAAGCCTTTGTTTTTTGCTTTAGCACGACCATAGCAGATTTAGGAGAGAATATCTGAAATTCCCACAATAATTTTCAATGTTGATGTTACAGATCATACAGTGGTAGTTTACAGAGGAATACAGTGATGATCATAAGGTCACCTAGTAAGATCCTACATTTTGATGATAACTTGTATGGACGACCATGAACTGCACAGGCAGTGGGCCTTGGTGGGGGTATTTCCCTGTTAGTGCAACAGCTGTACCCTTTGCTTCCTGTTTATGAATTTGAAATACACGCATTTCTTTTGCTGTAGATTGGGGAGGGTTAGCTAGTTTCATTCTGTTTACTTTCAAAGTGTTGACAACCTGCTGTAAGCATCCTGTTGATATTTCTCTACATCACTCCATTGTTATATTGTTTCAATGCTGACGTTACTGACACACCTTCCTCTACACAGTGTGGATTCAAGGAAACATGACTTCATCCTAACATACTGATATTATGACCCTGGAAAGCAAAATTGCTCCTTAATATCAGCATTTCTCTCTGTCAGATGGAGGGGTCTGGCAGTCCTCGCTTTCGAAAGCTCCATTTCCCAGTGGGTCTGTGGATCAACTCTCCCAGAAAACACTTTGCAAAGCTCGGGGGTCGCTGGCCAAGTGCTATCTCTGTCAAGTCAGTTTGAAGTTTTCCTTAATTCTGCATCATGCATATTTGTTCTTCAGTTACACATCTTTTGTGCTACATTGGGCTCAGCTGTAATTGAATGTGTGATAAATTATAGTCACTGTATGCACTGATTCCATCTTATCTGACTTCCACTGCCATTGACTTCCTTCAAACCCTGTAACCTTTCCCTGTTTT
The DNA here is from genome assembly GCA_029814465.1 of Ostorhinchus cyanosoma. Lineage (NCBI taxonomy): Eukaryota > Metazoa > Chordata > Actinopteri > Kurtiformes > Apogonidae > Ostorhinchus > Ostorhinchus cyanosoma. The sequence goes on from JAPTYQ010057416.1 coordinate 6,644, forward strand.
ATTTTAGACCTTGTTGTTTGTCCGTGTTTAGACAGTCATAATTCACAGCTGACTGGTCCCTTCCTTTCTCCTTCCTCTCTCTTCCATCTGTCTTCCCCTCCTGTGTTGTTCCCAGGTCGACCACCAGCTCTGACGCAGCCTCCCTCCACGAGGCCCCCTCTGCTCCTTCCTCTTCCCTTTCAAACTCCACCCCCTCGCTGGCTTCCCCTACCCCATCCCCATCTCCTTCCCCAGCCTTCCTCAGGCCGCGGCCTGCTGGGCCCCAGTCCCGCACAAAGCGTCTCTCCCATCTTTTCCTGCGGGGGCGCTCTAATAGTGACCGGGACAGGGCAGTGGGGGAAAGGGAGAGAGAAGTTTGGGCCCACTCAGCTGCCCCTTCATCGCACCACTATTTGCCCCCTGCTTCTTCTACCGCTCCAGGCCTGATCAAGATCTATGGGGATGCACTCTCCAGCGGAGCCAACTATCGCTCCCTGTTGGCCAACATTCACTCCACAGCCAGGCAGCTCATTGCTCAGGTCATCACTCGCTACACTGAAAGAGAGAGGGAGGAGACAGATGACGCAGGTATGAGACAGGAAAAGTTTCTGTCATTTGGACCTCTGCTGCAATCCATTACTGGGAATTGTTTGCTCAAAAATTTTTACCAATTGGGAATGACTTAATATAAACAAAAACAGCAGTGTTATGGAAAAATAATTATCCTCCCCCTTCTCTTCCTCCATTACCTTCTAGTTCTCCAGAAACACAGCCCCGAGGACTTCCTGTTGTGTGATGTCATTGGAAAGCCCATCCAGCAGCCAGATGGAGCTATCAAGTGGGAGACAGAGTGCCGGAGAAGTGTGGCCCCATGGGAATGTCCCCTGTTGTTAGTGGACATGTGGCGGCCTAAGGATGGATTCGAGCGGCGCTTTGAAATCCAAAGAAAGGAAGACTATGAGAGAGAAGAGAGGGAACGTGAAAAGGAACGGGAGAGGGAGGGAGATAACTATCAAGGTATGGTTAAGACACAACAGACAGGTGTCAGTAAGCCTGAGTGTCCCCACCAGCTCAATCCATTCAATTTCAATTCACAAGGTTAAATTTGATTTCTAAATCATTTTAATTCACTTCAGTATGTATTCTGATACAGATAATTCAGTCAGTCATCTTCTCCCTGTGCATATAATTAAAAATATGACAAGATATAATAATAATAATGATTATAATAACGTCTGCAATATTCAGTTGCATTGTTCAATATTGCAATGATGATATGATGGCAAACTAACCATGCAATGGAAACTAATTAATGTGAGGGTAGGTGACAGGTAGCTGGGGCGTCATCTAATTGGCCAAACATTCACATAAATGATGAATGAACAATTTTTTATATTTATGTCCAGAGTCAAAACTACTACATATGTTAACATGAACTTACTCTTTATTTACATGACCTACAGGTGTACCCATTAACATAAAGGAGACTGATGAACTTATAGTAAACTCATCCATGGGACAAGGTGTACATTAAGAACATGATTTCTGTATTTTATCAATTAAAACCAATTGATCATTTGAATGAAGATTGATTGAATTAGGAAATAATATTTTAAACCCAGGCCTAGATCTGACTCATCCTAGGAAAGTCTGACTGACCTTCTGGTTTGCTGGGTTACAGGTGTGCGCTGGCGGAGGAGCAGAATGGCATCAGGAGGTGGACCAGAGGAGAGTGAGCGTGGCCACCGTGGAAGGAACACAGAGCTCAGGAGAAGCATCAGTGACATGAACTTGAGTCTACGTCGTCGTCAAGGCAACCACGTCAGCAATGAGCCACGTGGCTCTGCCAATAGGGCTAACAACAGTGGAGGGGTGCAGGACAGGAAGAATATTGTGAGCATGATCAACCCACAGCCGGGAGAGGTGAGGATGATGATGTGGTAAAAAAAGAAAGGATTTGAAATAAATGACATATTTGGTGTATATACTGTCAAGTCTTTACACACACTTATTTACACTCTTTTAGGTTAGAGCATCAAAAGCTGAAGCAAAAGTGGGATGGACGAACCAACCCACAGAAGATGAGAAGGATTACTCCAGCTGTGACCTGGAAGTGATGTCACAGAGTTTAATCCTTCCACCCACAGACCGGCCCTACTTCCTGTTGCTTCAGGGTTATGATCAGAGCAAGGTAAGACATGTTGACAGACATTATCACAATATTTCACAAACACTACCCACACAAAGTAAACACACACAAACACACATATAGCCAGTCAGTGCGTACACACTAATGTTTACATATGCAAAGTAAAGTCATGTTGTAGCAGATGTGTCCAGAGGTACACACACCCTGCGTATGACATCATACCTGCATGTCTGTAATCGTCGCATACCATCAGCGTTTCCATCCCTCTACGAGCCTCTCCCATTCAGCATCCAGCACAAAACAGCCTCTGAGCTGCACAATGCCTCAACAACTTACCTATTCAAACACAAAAAATCCCTCTGTGAACATCACTTCATCTCACACAATGACCTCACACAGGTCTCCATTGTAACAAACTGTAGCACACTTCATACCTTATCACCCACCTTGAACTCCTCCAAGATGGAAGATCAATGTAAACCAAAAACACTTGTAAGATAACAGACCTCCCTGACTTTCTTCTAGGATTTTGTTTTGTACATCATGGCGGGACATACGCATGTGTTTGGGAGAAAACCAACAATGAAGGAGAGAGAGAAGGACAGAGAGAGAGAGAGGAAGGGGAGGAGGCCTCTGAAGGTGGACACGTTTCTTTCTGCCCCTGACCTCTTGGCCAGACACTTATTGGTCAGGAGAGACTCAGCTGTTCCCGATACGCCCAGTGGACGAGGTACTAACACTGCTGTTTAAAATCCAGTGGTGCAATGTGACTAAGATAATTTTCTCAGATATTGTGCTTAAGTACAAATTTGAGGTACTGGTACTTCATTCAAATATTTCCATTTGATGTAGCTTTATACTTCTATTCCACCACATCTCAGAGGTAGATATTGTACTTTTTACTCTACTTCATTTGTCTCACAGCTTTAGTTGGTAGTTCCTTGGATTTGGAGACAAATACAGTGTCAGAAATCAGAAGCACATTTTCAAGACAGGAAGAGATGATAAATACATAACAATCTTACAGGATATGCTTTGCTGTAGATTAAAATAAGTGGCATTTAAAATACGTCATATGAGTTCTACTTTAACACCTACAGCAATAAAACACAACATACATTAATATAGTAGTGATATGAATCAAAAAATGTTAAATATAATAGAAAAATACTGACAGGGAACATGAAAATAAATACCAACAATATAACATTCACCCCAGTTTTAACTACATTTTTAAAATCTGACTGAATTTTCATATTTTAAGTTCATTTTGACAATAATAAGCAATGTTTTGAATGCAGAATTTTTACATGTAAATATATTGAGTATCAGTTCTTTACGTTCCTGAATGTTGAATTAAAGGTGTGTGTGTGTGTGTGTGTGTGTGTATAT
>JAPTYQ010057545.1:0-10158 GCA_029814465.1 Ostorhinchus cyanosoma
TAACAAATTTGAAAAAGTTATGAATGAAAATGTAGCGCAGCTGAATTTGTACAGTATGGAATAGCAGCATTTCTTTGCTTTATGTCTTTGGATGTGCAGTAATCGGTAGTTGATCCTGCGGCCAATTCATCCATTAATTTATGCAGAGATGTTGTTAGATAGTTAGACATAATGGTGTTTAAGTCTGACCTGTCATACTGTCTTTGTCAAATTAAAGACCGTTATTGAGACACACGGTGAAGGTGTTGTGGAGTCGCTGGTACCCATATTTGTGTGGGTCCTGGAGGGGCTGGCCAGCTGCAAAGCCCAGCTTAGAGACCGGGAGGAGGAAGCTGAGAGGGAGAAAGCTGAAAAAGAAGATCTTCTGGAGAGATACCAAGCAGAAAAAACACTTCGGAAAGACAGCCAAGAGGTGTGAATTGATAGGCTTTTAAAGTGTTGATATGGCATGATTTGAGGTTCCATGTATTTTTAAAAGCTGTGAAGGTAGGTGTTTGTGTGCAGTCAGAGCTGTTAAATCATTCTGTTTATTTAGAGGTATCTGGAGCTAGATGACCAAATTGAACAGGAGAGGAGAGCCATGAGGGGGAGGGAGAAGGAACGAGAAAGGCGGGAGAGACAGTTGGAGAAAAAAGCGAGACAGCAAGCTGATCAGTGTGAGTATCTTACTTTAGTTGATCTTTGTTCCATATATTGTGCCGTACTTCCTTGAAGTTTGTAACAGCTGGACCAGGGCTACAGTCTGTACAGTTTGTCAATAAATGCCATGCTGGGTCACATTTTTTCAGTAATATTTGTTTTATTTTCTCAGTGGTGGCCTTGGATGAGCAGAAGGCAAATCTGAGTAGAGAACTGAGCACACTGAGGCACACTCATAACAAGGTCAGACACTGCTGATTAGTCTAATGAATTATCATTGTATCACCACATTGGCACTCACCTAAACAGTTGGTCTTTGGTTATTTATCTGTTTTTGTTATCATTCTTACAAATCCCTGCTCTTCTGGCCTTCAGCTGATGCACACATATCGGGAGCTGCTGGAAAAGAGAAAGGAGTCTGAAAGAGATTCTCCTTTAAGGTTGTTCCTAATCCTTTATTTTACACACATTTCATATACAGTACTGCATGACTCATACTGGAAGGCTGAAAGACATTTAATGTATTCAGCAACAACAACATGATACTGGGCTACTGGCATAAATAAACTTAAAATGTCAATTTGTGGTAACAGCTACTCACAAATAATGGGAAAATTTAGGAATAAGCAAAATAAATTCTCAAATCACTTCTCCTGACATTGTCGCACCCCATGTTTCATGTAGGAATCATGTGCGTCCCAAGAATGCTGAATATTCATCCAATCAAGCCCCATCCGAATCCAGTCTGAGTGACAAGGTAAACAGATTCACTGACTATTTGTCTGTATTTTGATGTGTTTAATATGACATTTTGGTGAAAACTTTGGTTTTGTCTCCTGCTCTTTTTTAGCAGGTGATTCAAAGGTCACATTCACACTCTGGTCCCCCCTGTTTGGAAGTTTTAGTAGCTAAAGAAGAGAAAGCTATTGATGTTACAATAAAGCCTAATGGAGAGCAGTTCATCAATGACATTATCAGCTCCACGCCTGAGCTGGCACAGTTTCATGGTCGTGTGGGTGCCAGGTAATGTTTTAAACCATAAACTAGTTGTGTGAACATTAAGTGTATCACATGTCTCGTATATTATTTGTCAATTAAACTTGATTTTGCTTAGAGTCATTATGCTGTGCATATTTTCTCACATATCATCATACGTATCATCAGTACCCCAGTGCTTGAAGGACAACCTGACGAGTCTGAGACCAGCCTAGAGGATGAGATGAAGGAACTGGAGGAAAAAGAAGGAGAGAAGGAGGGGAATTTAGGTGTGGAGCAGCAAGTTGGAGAAATGCAGGAAAAAAGTGAGGAAAAGGAAGAGGACGCCGAAGAGGATGACAGCCTGGAGTGGGAACTACGCAACACTGATTCTGTATTTTCCGAACTCTCAGAGCTGAGTCGGGATTATGTGGAAAGTGTCGACCAAGGGGCCAGTGTAAGAGGTAATTGCAGATTTATTTTTTAGTAACACACATTTGTACACATTTTACAAATGCATTTTCACTTATTTTTATCCAGTGTAATGTCTGTTCAAGCCTGTATATTCATCTAAACACAGAAAAAGACAAATATCCTGGCACCTAGTCATATCCTGCAATGAAATCCAAAGCTGATAGTTGTACTTGAAGTAAATTATCACAGACATTTTGGGTGACAGCAGGTTGTTTCTAATAATACACATCCAACTGTGAGAAGCTATTTATACACTGCTGACATGAAGTGCAAGTTCTTCAGTGAAAAAAGTGTTGCACTAACTTTCAAAGCTTTACTTCCTTTGTTTTTCACACTGCATCATTTCATGTTTTTCTCATTTATGTGTGTTTTTGCTGAGTGAATAATATCAGATTGACTCCTCTTTGCAGTGCATTGTTTGTGTTTATTGTTAATTACCTCTTAAACTTTTTCTTTCTGTTCAGGCAGTACTGACCAGTTTGAGGAGATTCTTTCTCAGTATGAGGAACTGAAAGTCACCCAGTGAGTCCTATATAAAGTGTCTCTGACCTTCAAATGGGTTGTGCCTTGTGATTATTTGAGTGCATTGGGGGTTTTCCAGACATTGACTTCTTGCTTCTGTAGACAGTAGTTCATATGCACAGATTCACTAACCTGTTAAACTATCACTCTTTTTACGTACATTTTTTTAAAGAATATATTTTATGCCCTGTGTCTTTTCTCAGTGAGCTTGTAGATGCAGCTCGAAAGGCTTTGATATCTCGGGTTGTGGAGCTGACTGATGACCGGTCAGCTCTGAAACTGGAAGTAACCTCTCTGCAGGAAACAGCTTTGCGTTTAGAGGGCCGAATGAAAGAAAAAGAGGAGGAAACTAAAAGGTGTGCAGATTTATTCCATTTTATTCCATTCCCCTTGTTTTCTTGTGCCTGTTAAGTCTCTGATATGCATTTACATTTTTATATAATGTATTCCATTGTGACAAACATTTTTTTCCACTTAATCTACTGTTCATAGACTACGGAAAGAACTGGAAGCATGTCAGTCACAGGATCCTGATGTAAGTGGACATTGTTATTATAAAGCATCTCAAGCAGTGGCATTTTTTTCTAATTCATTTTCCACTTTGTGATAATTCTTCACTTAAACTTCAGTAACATTCATCTTTCTGTTCAGGCCTCGCTACCCACATCCATGCGTCATTTCTCTCGTTCTGAAATGGCTCGGGTGGTCATGGAGAAGAACCAATACAAGCAACGTCTGTTTGAGCTGCAGGAGGCAGTGAGGCACAGTCAGACTCTCAGGTAACTGCTCTGCTGCTTTACTTTTATTTATGTAGATTTACTTCAAGATAATTTTATGTTTGGACCCAACAAGATCTTTGCATTCTTTTTTGTGTCTGTTATAGAGCATCTAAGGGAGAGAGATTGACAGGAGACAAAAGGTCAAGTGTTTGGAAAAAGTAAGTGGTTGTCTGTAAATACGTACTTTCATTTTATTCAACTATTACATGTCCTTATAACCTAAAAACTGGCATGCTGAAATGAAATGTTTGACAGTAAATATTTTCTTTTAATGAAGGTTCAACCGCTTATTTGGCTTGTCCAAGGAATCTTTAAATCCACCTTCTGCTCTTGCATTTGCCCTGCCAAACTCGCCATCTCTCACCCGTGCTCCTGTGGCACCTCCACAAGTACCGGCTGTTAGTCAAACTCAGGCAGAGTAAGCTACTATAACAGTCAAAATACTCTTCTATTTCATTTTTCTCACATTACATAATCATTTGCAAATAATATGAGTGATGACAAATTGCTCATTCAAGATGATTCCCTCTAGATCTACTTCTTCCTCTGCTCTCTCACCACGTGTCAGACGGAGGGAACATTACAGAGAAATTCGCTCGCACATTTGGGGAAATCTGGGAAAACGGCAGATACACGGGTGGAGCATACCACTGGCAAACACACAGGTAAAAGAAGTAGAAACATTGGCATACAGGTGGCAAACATGAGAGGAAATGTAGAACTGAAAATTTCAATTACCAATTCAGTTTAAAACAACCTGCATTCAGTTCTTCTGAACTATTGTGTATCTAGATAGTATACAACTTTAACTATTTCATGATAATTGAAGCTATAATATATCCGTGTTAAAATATCTGAATTTGACCAGACTCTGCTATATTTTGCCAACATGTACTTATTCTGTAGTTTTGTCAGCATTTCAACATTTCATTCCTATTGCTTTTACCAACATGAATATTCAGTATGACTGTAGGCTGTGTCTTTGAAATAATGTGAATTTACATCATTAAAGATATTGTGAATAAAACATTAAGACCTCACCTCAGCTGTGAACATAATTTCTGTCAAATTATGTGAAATTTTCACCAGCAGCGGTGGTGAAAACACCTTTCATGATCCCATACTTCATCACAGTTTCGTTCCCACATATATCTTTTACCTGTTTTTATAGCTTTAAAAAAATACACAACAAAAGGCTGGTCTATAATGGGCACACTAAAACACAGCACTTACATAATAGTATTTTGTGATAAATACAGAATTGGACGATATTTTTGTACGTGGATTTCTTCTCCCATATAGAGTCAATGTCCATATAGTGTCTTGTCTTATTGAAGTCAAAACCTTTAGGGTCTCTGAGATGTTTTACATTTTGGTTGACGAATCCCATAGGAGATGAACTGACACGCTGTGCTTTTAAATGTCATCATTGTAGGAGTCACATGAACCTGTCCCGGAGCCTAAAGATGTGCCTGTTTTAGTACAGCTCAGATTGTTGGATCAAAGAGACTCCACCGCTAAGGTAAACCTTGTCTCTTAAACATATTTGGACAACAGAGTCTAGTAGATTTTCAAGTGACAAGCATTTAAACATGGACCTGTTTTTTTTCTCTTAAGCTGAATTGTGCTGTTGCAGTCCCACCTGAGATCTCTGGGGAGGCCACCGTAAGTCTGTCATTATCCTGATTAAATAGCAACTGTAGCAAGTATCTAATCACCATGTACAATCCAATCCAACCATAACTAACCACTACCCAGGAACATGTTGTTTCATGCCAGTCATCTCTCCAAACATCATATTCCACCTTCTCCGTCAGTGTTCTGTGTGGGTAGTTTCTGGCCCTGCCTCCAGCAGTGATATTACAGTGATTGATCCAGCTCGGTCCAACACAGTACTGGATCAGTTCACCCTCCCTCCCACATCTCCTGCCCTCTGCATCTGTGCTGTACCTCCCATAGGTCAGTGCCAGTACAAGGCAACAGCAGCTGCCTACAGTGTACTTGTCTATGCATGTCTTTTCCCCTCATACCAGACTGACATTGTTCTGGAAACACTGGATGGGTGCTGTTTACTTAGTGCTTCCTTTGACAAAATCTCTGCTCTTTTGTCAGGTGATGCCTCTGGAACTGTGTGGATTGGAACTCAGGAAGGAAGGTAGTGTCTGCTGAATAAGCAGCTAATTTAAAGAAAAATAACACTAGCTGGAAGAGCAGATATACAGACTATTTCCTTTCCTCCTTTTCTTCCTTCATTCTTTTGCAGTATACTGGTACATTCAGCCTCTGCTGGCAGGAGGCGTTGTCTGCAGTCAATCTCCCTCACTGAGGGTGTTCATTCACTCACGTGAGTTCAGTCAGCTTTGTGTTCAAACTATATATTCAATGCTTATAAATGTATGCCATGGGTTTATATTGCTAGTCACAATGTGTCAGTGCTATTTGTAAATGTCGTTTTTCTGAAATGTTTAAAAATAGCTTTTTGTCGACAAATCTCACAGGTACTCACAGGGTCAAGTCATAGCGGGTTTAGCTGATGGCACCTTAGCCTTTTTCTCACACAGTTCAGGTAATAACTTCTGTTTCCCCTTTGCATTTATATGTATGCTAATCCTCCTCCCTATCTGTACCAAAGGCAGGGGGTTGTGTAAGGTACTTATCCATAGTGAGTGTATTACCTGCAGTAGATCTCTGTCAGCATGGCCCCAGTTTGGAGAAGCAGAGTTCCAAATGGAGCAGTGCACTGCTGTGGACACTGTACCAGGCTGTTACGGCACCCTGTGTTTAAAATATTTTCCCTGGACAGCTCTGACACAGAACTGAAGCTGTTGTATTGCTCTTTTCAAAGCCACAAAATAATTTTGCCAGAATGCATAAGTTAGTGATCTACAACTGCCACAACTGCTCTGATCTGAGCTAACGTCTTGAAATACTAAGATCACACAGTAACATAAACAAAACTTCCAAGGCAACTGATGTGTGACTCTCGTGTTCTTCCCTTTCTACCTCTGTCCACACTTCATTGTTTAGCTCTCATGTTAATAGTCCTGCATTGACTATGGATATGTACCTCATACAAAGCCAATTCGATTTACCTTTACCCTGATCTGAGGTTAATAGTCAGTAATAAAAATTGCTGTGATTGACAGATGGTTGGAATCTGCAGTTGCATACAGTGATGCCCCTTGGGTCAAACCCTTTGCAGCCCATTCGCTGCTGCCTTGCAAAAGGTGGTCGCATGTGGGTGGGATATTGGAACAAAATCCATGTGGTTGACATTGAAAGCAAAAAGGTTGAAGTAAGTAACACTGGAAGTGCACACTATTGATTTGACCTATATTCCCACAGTCTATGAACTCATCATCATCAGTTTTCATCGTCCTTTACAGCAAACCTTCTCAGTGTCTGAGCGCAGTGAGCAGCAGGTGCGTTTCCTGTGTGCTGGAGGTAGTGGTGTTTGGACGTCCTGTAGGCTTGACCCAATCCTCAGGCTGTTTGACTGGTCATCGGGGCGACCCTTACAGGAAGTAGATTTCAGTGCTTTGGCCTCCAAAACATTAGGTGCCTAACAATTTTTGTCTTTTTTTTATTGTTAGGTATGTGTAGTATTATAATGCTGTTTCTTAGATGTGGATTTACAGCAATTAAAAATGGGTCAGTGCAGCATAGTATTTTTTTAAATGTGAGTTTAGGGACAGAAATGTTTATGATGATTCAAGTATTAAATATTGAATTATACCATGTACTTGATATACTTACCATATTTTGTTTTCCTATTTCTTATCATTTCACTGAAGAAAGAAATTCCATCCTTTAGTATGTGTAACTGTTTTTAATATGTAAAACAGTACTATATTTAGACACTTCAATGGTTTCAACATCACAGTGGCAATATTTAGTAATCCCTGCTGACAGAGGGTCAGTCTACAAAAGTTTTAAAGGAACAGTTGGCATTGGTTGTGTTTGCAGCTTACCTAAACTGTAAATGTAAGGTTTTCTGGGTTGAGTTGCTTTGCTTTGTGACAGATGAGTTTCTTCCACCTCAGTTAACACATTTCTGTTCATGTGTGCAGGTCAAGCCTTCCTGACGCTGTCACCTCTGCAGATCTCCTCTCTCACTGTTATCTCTGGCCGTCTTTGGGTGGGCACAGGTGGCGGGGCTATCCTCTCCATACCATTATCGATAAGTATGGTCAAGCAGACAGTATTCCTAAACATACACCCATTTTATTGTTAGATGTACACTTTCATTGTATTGTCGTATTAATTAATTTCCAGCATCAGAAGCAGTTTCCATTCCATACTGCTCTCTGGCATCAGCTCAGCTGTGTTATCATGGACATAGACAAGCTGTCAGATTTATCATTGCTGCACCTGGTAAGAATGTGGTCCAAATGTGCTTAACAGTTTCAGTACAACCTATACCCGTGTGCTGCATTTTCTTTGCAAGTGTCTAAGTTTCAAGTGTAGAGATTATAATTTGTGTGCCATAGGTTGCTTGATCACCTCTCCTGGCAGCAGCACTGTCACTACCTCACAGCTTATCCTCAGTGGTGGAGAAGGTTACATCAACTTCAGAATTGGTGAGTCAGAGAGGTGGAAAGAAAAGTTTGCATTATATGGTTCAAATCTGATGTCCTGTATCATTGGACTTTCTTTAGATAGAGGACAGTTACAATCAAACTAATGCATGTATTCTGTTTTAGGTGATGATGCCAGTGATGGGTCAGTTGAGTTGTCCCAAGCCACACCTCAGCGGTCTGAACGCAGTCACATGATCATCTGGCAGAACCCCACCCCTGCCGTGCCCAGCCCTTCTCTGTGATGTCTCTTTGGGAAAAGATGCTGCACAGACTTTACACCAGCAAAACTGGAGCGGTGCTTTCATTGACTTTAGCCACTTAGCAATGTGGCAGCAGTAAAAGAATCCTCTAAGTTGCAGTAAATATGATAAATGATCATTCATCCTTGTTTACCTCATTCTTTTGTGCACTTACCTTTTGACTGGGTTAATCTAATGGATCATGATACCTTTCTGTGTGACTTCATCTGCTCCTTGTGGAATTGGTCAGTATTCATCCTGTACAGACTGTGTTTATATTTTTGTCCTTTTCAGTTCTTTGTGGCAGTGTATTATCAGTTTTACTGTTGCATTCAGATTCTCTGCCAAACACTTGTTGATATATTTAATGTTTTTCTTGAAACTGCTCTTGAGGACACTGTGACACAATATGTTGTTAACTGTGAACTGGAAGCAGGTGGTCATCTCAGCGTTAAGACAATCAGCAACTTCTCATCATTCACAAACTGTATTGAGATTGAGGCTAACCTGTTGTGATTTGTGTTGTTTGAAATCACATAACCTTTCCACACTGCACATGTTGATACAACAAATAACTGCACTAACAGACACACTGAAAGTGTCTGTAGAGATGAGTGTGATAAATGGTTCCTATCCCTAGAAACTATTTTTCTTAATCAAGTTTTGATGCTATTCTTTGATGTGTATGTTTGTGTCTTAATTTCTTTTATGTTTCAGTTTGATTCAATATGTAAAATAAGGGAGAGGAATTCTTTCAAGTGTTCTATGCAGTATTTATATTTAATACGAAATTCTAATTTTGGCCATGTTGATAAACGAACAATCCCCATCCCCTCACTCTTCTTGCAAAGAAGATGTTAAGTATTGGCTCCAAGTCAAACTAATGCAATCATTATTGTCATTAAAAATGTCTTGAATGGTAATTTTGTGGCTTTTTTATTTTTACAAAACCAAAGGAAACAAAATAATGATGCATATTGAGCCATTTCTTCTCCTTTTACTGAATAATACACCACTTTACAATACAACTTATTGTTGTCCATGCAAACTATAGATGCAAACTCTTGCAGCACAAGAAAAATTTGCATGAATGATTATCCGTAGTGGCAGTCCTGCTAGTGTTAGTGGCAGTCACTGGTCTCTTTGGGCTGTTCGATGGTTATGTTGGGCTGCTGCGGGTCCTGGGGATCCGTATCCTGCGGCTCAAGGAGCGGGCGAGTCGATCCACGGCTCCCACCATAGCACCCCCTAGCTCCTTTTGGGAAGTAAGACCTTCGATGTTACCACTGTACCAAACAACCCATCCTGCCAGAGAACACAACACCAGCAGAGCTCCCGAATAAACCAGCAAGTCTCCGAAGTCTTGTCCTTGAATTTCCAGCGGAGCGAAGACCCCCAAGAGCAGAGAAATGACCCCCAGCAGGTCCATGAGCACCGCGAACACCAGGGCCAGCTTACAGTGGGACAGACCGTCATATTTCTGTGCCATGACTGCACAAAAACAGAAAACAAGGCTTAATTTTTGTACACAAGCCTTTAAATAATCAGTAAACAAATCGTCCTCATGACTGAAACAAAGCCTTTCGTTGTAAACCACAGGTGCCACACCTGTCACGTGGCAAACGAAGTTTACACCAGTTTACACAGCGATGTCAACATTATACACAACATTTATGGGAAAAAAGTGTCACCAAAACTTACCGGAACAGATTTACTGGATCTTTATTGCGTAATAAATGGCGTTTATGATGCAGATGAGTGTTTTCTATGTGTCCGGATCTACTCCAAACCTGCCACCAGCAACAGTGAAACCTGACACCGCGTCACCTGTATTACCTGTCCTACAGTTCAGCCCAGTAACACATGACATGTCAACGATGATAGATAGATAGATAGATAGATAGATAGATAGATAGATAGATAGATAGATAGATAGATAGATAGATAGAT
>JAPTYQ010057619.1:0-10155 GCA_029814465.1 Ostorhinchus cyanosoma
TAGAGATCAATTTCTGCACTATATATGTGGCACCACAACTAGGTGACCTTCAACCAACCATCATTTTCCAGTTAGATGGTGCACCACCCTACTGGGGTCTGTATATTGGTGGGTTCCTCAATCAAACATTTCCAGATCTGTCTATTGGAAGAGATGGTCCAATTACCCAGACTCCTCGTTCACCAGCTATCACCCTCTGGATTTATTTCTATGGGGTTATGTTCAAGATGTTGTGTATCGAATAAAGATACGAGACATCAACAACGCGAAGTAAAATATCACTGAGCCTGTTTACATTATAACCAGGAGTAATCAGATAATTGTTACAATCATATTTACATGCACTTAAGAAATGCGATCATTGAAAACCCCAGGTTAGACGCTCCAGTCCATTATCGGATTTCTTTCGGAGTCTACCGCCCCTGTTTGACTTCCGTTTCCTACGATTTTTAATTGTGTTTACACATGCACAGACGTAAAAGAATCAAATAAATCAGATTAATCTGTATACATGCGGGAAGACATCGGAGTATTTGGGAAAAATCCAAATGCGGTAATCAGATTGGTCATAATCAGATGACTGCAGGTATTTGATAAAACATATCAGATTATGCTGTTTATATGACCACTTGAATAATCTGACTACTCCCGAAATTTGATAATAATCGGAGTATTTGTGTGCATGTAAACAGGCTCATTGATGAGGCTATGCTACATCGAACATGGCAAGAAATTGAAAACCATCTCGATGTGCTTCATGCAACTAATAGAGGTGTATTAAATGAAATGAAATGAAAAAAAAACTTCAATATCTGCTTTTCATTTTCTAATAATTTCCACAGATTTATCTATTCATTTGTTTTTGTAATACATTTCTTTAATTGTAAGGAGATTTTATGGACACCCTGTGTATTGACGTCTCCACCGCCTGGTTGGAACCTATATTATCAGTGATAAGAAATGACTGACTGAGTGCTTTTTCACAGAGTCCAGCAGCGTCTCTGAAAGGCGACCGGTGGAAAAAAAGCCTGATCCTGCACTCGGGAAGAAACAGAGGGCAACAATCAATGCCCTGAGAAGAAACCCCAATATGAAGAAAGAGATTCGACAAGAACTTGAAAAGTCCGTCTTGAACAAACTGGAAAATCTTGGAGTCAAGCCTGTAAGTAACATACTTAAGTATTGTTGAAAATTACAGCAGTGTTTTACTCATCAGATTAAAATTTGAGGAAAAAAAAGCTCAAAAAACTCAAGTATTATGACACAGAATATTTTGACAGTGTCTCTTTAAGTCTGACACGCTGTCATTTTAACCCTTAAAGACCCAAAAGTATCTACTGATGTAAAATGTTTAACTGTTAAACCACTAATCCTATAAATACATGTACATAATTAAGCTAAGCAGTAGTTTGACAAATGTTCGAGGTTGGAGACGTTTGTTTTTATGTAGAATTAATGATATATTTTGCTTTAAAAAAATCTCTCTCTGTTTTTGTGTAAATAACCTTTGACTTTACTCTGAGCCTTTATGAACATGTTATTTTGAATATAGGAAAATACATGATTTACACAGAAAAACATTCAAAGTATAATATTATAATAAATGGTGATAAATCACTTGGTAATGGTTAAATGTAGAGAGAAATACATTCGGATGTCAACACAAAAAGTAGTAGTAATTTCGAGCACTACATTTATTCTCAGTTTATTTGTCTTTGTTTCGTTGTTATTTATTTCTCTCTTTTTTTACAGTTTTAAAAATTATTCAGGCATCATCAAACAGCAAATTCAATCCAACAAATTTATGAGTCAATCTTTAATAAAACACTAAAGATAATAAATATTGGCAACTGCCATCCGTGAAATGACATGTGATTTGCTGATGTGACCCATTAAGGTTGATGTACCCCGTTTTCACATGTTTTTCTTGGAAACATTGTATTGATTACACTGTAAAAAATGAACCCAACATGGAAGTAATAACAACTGACACAAACAACACACTCAGAATTTATCCCTGCAGAACTGCACACTCAGCTCGTGTGGAATGATGTGGACGGCCCCCATTCATTTCTGTCCATGTCACTTTAATGTAATGACAGAATTAAAGCTCAACAAAATCTGTGTCGACAACAGAGGATTTAATGTTTGCTCAATGCTTTTTGTGCAAGAAAATGCTCAAATTAGTGTAAACACATTAGAGTCACTGAGTGTAAAACACCAATAGCAGACACTTGCCATATATTACTCTCCTCAAGATGGAGATTTTGACGTCCAGGCAATGTCTAGATTAGATTAGATAGACACCGAATGTACACATATTAGAAAAAAGTAATAACAATTAAACAGTAGTGGAAAAACAGACAATTGCACATTGGAAAGTACGAGAAGGAAGTGGGTTTTTTTTTGGGGGGGGGGGGGGGTTGCACCACCCACCCTGCACAAACTGTGTGCTTCAAGGTACGGGTGTTAACTTAAGGCGAGTGTTTGCATTCTTCTCACAGTATCGGTACATCTCTGTATTCTATCGAAGACCCCAAACCAAAACAGTTCGGTACAAACGAGTGCACTGTTCCACCCTAATAAGTGATAACAGTAATAGTCAGAACAACGATATCTATAATAAGTAGTAAGTAACTCTAGGTATGTGAAGATATGCGGGCGTCCGCGTCTGTTTTTCAGCCAGTTTTCTGTTCCGCATTTTTTTTCACTGACAATATTTCACTCTTAATATCATATTCTACGTCACTGAAAGGTAAGTCCACTTATTGTTTATTGTTTTGTCTTTAAAATGCTGAAGTTTCATCATTTTTTATGGATCAGAAAAAAAATGACCTGACCCGTTTTGGATGGTGCTCTTGGCGTAAACGCGAGCCGAAAATCACGAAATCTGATGTATGTTCGTGCTTCATTTTCATTGACAAGATACACATTTCCTGAACGTTTCATTGAAATATCTTGAAATTCCATATATTTTAATTCAAGAAAGTTGCGTTTTCGGTCACAAAATTCTAATCAATTGCATGTAATAAAAATTACACTCATTCACGTCTTCAAATGCTTATAAATTCCTTATAAATTAAGGTATCTAAACAATTTTGTTGTCATTGTGCAGGATTTTTTAAGCTCTTTTCACTGGTACTAATTAAATATGTATTAATTCACTTTAAAATTTTTCTTCACATACCTAGTAACTAATAATAATAATAAGCAATAAATAAAATAAATTGAGGACAACAAACAAAACATTACACACGGCATACAATAAAAAAAGTACAAATCAGACATTAAAAGAAGTGATCTGGACTATGTGCAGACTTGATGGTAGTAAAACATGATTGTGTGGAAACCTCCAGGATCCTGGTTCACCTTCACCTCGGTCTCTGTGGGAAATTGTGACCCTCTCCATGTCTTCACAGGATCAGGCTGGTTTGAAGGAGAAGGATCTGTCCTCCATCCTGTCCAAGCTGCATTCAAAACGCCAGAGCAACAAGTACTGGCTTCAGCGGGAGGAGATCACCAACACCGTAGACAGAAAGCTGGAAACCCTGCGCAGAGGCAGCGACCCCGCTTTAGCGTCACAAACCAAGAGCAAACACTCATTTAAAGGTGCTTTTCACGACCGAGTCACTGAGAAAAACCTCTTAACCCCCGAGATCATCCTTCGTTTAAGCTTGTTGCTGGTTAAATCTAGCTTAGTATTAGATGGACGAAGACAGAGTTGACAAACTCATGTTAGTTCAGGGGTCGTATACAGACCAATAAATAATAGCATGATGATCAATTAAATTATGAGAATGTTTACAAACTAAATTCCATTCAAGTATAATTAAAAAGTAGAAGGAAAGAAATTATTAACACAACAGAAAAAAAATATAGATAGATAGATTACAGTTTAACAGCAGACACACAATAGAAATAGAACAATAGTATAAGTTCAGTGGAAAATTAAACAAATATAGAAAGTAAAATGTTGTTTTGTATTATCACAGGCAGGAATGATTCAATATTATGCCTCAAATGATCATTTCCACATGTGCATTACAGATCACAGTGGTTTTACAAATGCACAAAACATTTAGTAACTCTTAAAATTTTGGTAAAAGTTTGGAACTAAAATGAGTTTGACAATAGTTTGGACCAGATTGGAACCTTCGACGGGACAGTTTTGGCAAATTTAGACATATATTAGTCTCACTTTTTTAGCTGCACATTGAATGGGAAGTTTTTCATTTGTAGCGCTCATTGTGTTTGTAATACACGCCCAGTGTCACAGATACGGCCTCGATCCAGTAGCCTGCCTTCCAGAGCGACCCAGATCGTGTCTGGACCTGCAGTGAAGAAGCCCAAAACCCCTCAGCCGGCCCCGAGGACCAGGACCACCCCCCAGCCCAAGACGTCTACACCCAACACGAAGACAGTCCAGAGGAATTTCACTCCCAAGTAAAGACAAACCTCAAATCTGTTAATTTGCCATCAGTGTCCATTTGGTGGTAGAATGTGATAAAGAATAAATATAGTGTAGGTCTAAATGCTGTTAAAAGGTAACTTAGCAACATTTGACTGCACAAAGATAAAGAAACCATTAGCATTTAGCCGCAGCAGTTAGCATAGTACTGAAAGCTCTAGTTAGATGTATATATTTAACCCTCTGACACCACTTGGGATCGTTTTTTAACATTTCTTGCCCATTTCAATCTTAATGATCAAAATTTTTTAGGTCGTTTTAATGCAAGTGGATTGAAAATGTCCAAATATTAACCCTTTAGGCCACAGCTTCATACATTTTCGAAACATTTGTACATTTTGGAACGCAGACTTCCATTCAAACTTCATTTTTTTCTGGATCTGCTTTCATTTAGGTATTATATCATGTGATACTCATAATTACCTTCTCAGTCTGTAAAAACAGATGTTTTATATTTACGTGTTTGACCCTCAAAAGCCTTTTTTTATAGAGGTATTACTGGTGTTCTGCTCTTATCTTTACTTCCAAAATGCCTCAGAGATCTTTTTTATTCCACATCTCTCAACACTGATTTTTTTTTTTCATCCATGACTGTGATTTTGAATGTTCTACCTCTAAATTTCTAAAATATTTTTCATACAACCATCTACCTTCTTCACATCTCACTTAGGAAGAAAAATCTCCCATGAAACTTTCAGAAAATATTCATGTTTCTAAATCAGATTGACAAAATTATTGAGACACATCATGGCTACAGCTGTAAGATGATATAAATATCAATATTACTAATTAATATGATATTTATCACGATATAAAACGATATTATGACATTTGCCTTGATTGTTTTGTAGCTCAGACCCCTGTTAGAAAAGAAACGTCTGAATTCAACGTGTCCCAATACTTTTATCCACATAGTGTACTTTATGTAGAATCAACATGAAAATGGTGTTTTAGGAAAAACGAAGTAAAAATGTGTCTTTCTTTCATTCTCGAGGACGTCGCCTTTCAGTTCAGATGAGGAAGAAACAGAAGACGATGACACAGACATGGAGGAGGATGAGCAGCAGCCCAAACATCATCCCAATCAGCGGGGCAAAGTCTCCCAGCTCAGACTGAACCAGGCTGCCCCGGTCCAAATCAAAACCAGTAAGTCCAGTCCAGTTCTGGCAAAACAGAGCGCAGTCAGGAACCAGTTCATTTCCAGCTCCCAGGGGTCGAGAGGATCGACGGGCGGAGCTACAAAGACGGTGGTCACAAAGATAGACAGCGACGACGAGGATAAGGACGACTGGTCAGAAATCAGTGAGCTGCAAGAAATCGACCCCAAACAGCTCCAGAGTTTCAAAGACCAGAACGGCAACGTGGATAAGAGGAGCTTCGGGAAAGGTCAGCTGGGTTCTGAAATCTCACTCATTCATCCAAACTTTTCCCAAGTCTTTTTTTTGTGTCCTCTCAGACTTTTTGTTCCTTTA
The DNA here is from genome assembly GCA_029814465.1 of Ostorhinchus cyanosoma. Classification (NCBI taxonomy): domain Eukaryota; kingdom Metazoa; phylum Chordata; class Actinopteri; order Kurtiformes; family Apogonidae; genus Ostorhinchus; species Ostorhinchus cyanosoma. The sequence continues at coordinate 5,941 of JAPTYQ010057619.1, forward strand.
AAGAAGCAATTTTAGTGTACAATTTCACCTGGGATTAAGAAAGTGTTCTGATTGTGAATTGCAGAGAAAGGTGTCAAGAAACCAGCAGGGGGCGTCAGTGTCTTTCCAGAAAGAAAGGACGAGATTCAGGAACTCACAGTGAGAGAAAGACTTCCTATTCAATACAAATTTCCTACTCATTTTTGTGTACATTATATGTATTTTAGGCCTTAAAATATCTTAAATACTATTTTGACGTGCATTAAATAGTTAACACTACTTTTATACAGTTGCATTAACAAAGGCCTTTTTTGTAAAAATAACAAAATGAAAGCAACACGGAACCAAGAACTGCAGCTGCAAAGTGTCAAATCGCCTTGTGGTTTATGGTTTAATGTGGCATCTGCTCTCTTAAAAAACAAAACACTGCTTCTAAAATTAACCCATAAAGACTCAAACATCCACCGGCGACCAAAAGCACATACTGATATAGAACGTTCGATACATTTTCATCCAGTAATCCGATCAATACATGTAAATAATTGGTGTAAATTACATTTTGTCATCTTTTCATGGTCATCAGATATGACCCATTCTGTAGTGAACATGGAAACACAACAACATTGATTCACCGGTTCAATGACAGTGGATGGAAATACTTGTTTTTAGATAGACTTTACTGAAAAAGTCACTTTTTCTTTTTGACATGATAACCTTTGGATTTACTCTTGAGCTTTAATTAAACATCTACATGACCAGTGAATTAAACAAAGCAAAATAGATGATTTTCACTGAAGAAATCCAGACGATAATATTGTAATAAATGGTGATCAATCCTGTAGGAAAAGTTAAATATAGAAATAAATCATTTTGGGAACTGCCACAAAAGTCATACTGGGCCTTTATGGGTTAAAGAAGTTTCAGTTAATAGTGAGATCTGACTCATTGCATTCACATCGGCTTTAAAAACGTAAGTTGTTAAAACTCGCAGAAAGCTTGTCGTTATTTCTTTATGTTGTTCCTGTTATAAATATCTTAATGCATTACTAATCATTTCGTTTGTGTTTCCAGTACACAGATCTGGAGGAAAGCAGTGAGTGGGTGGTCTCCTCTTTAGAAGACAAACAGGAAAAGCCATTTCAGGGCTCTGGACCAGCAAAGAAAAGCCATGACTCACCCAGCACCAGTGTGTGGGGAACATCGACAGGAAAGGGATCCAAATCAGGTCAGCATTTGGATATTTTTACTGTCAGCCATTAGGACTGCAACTAATGACCATCTCAATAGTCGACTAGTCATTCTGATTGTTTATATTTATTGCAGAAATAAAATACTGTAGCATACGACTGGAGTTTATTGGGTTTATTCCACACTGGTTGCTTTGTTATCTGGCAGTTATTTTGCTTTACTGTGTGTTTTAGGGTCAAACAGGATGAAATAACAGAGAAAGACAAAGAGAGGAATTGAATTTTCACAGGTTTTGACTAAATAAGACGCTCAGAATGGACATCAATAACAGATTTAGGATGTTGAACATGAACTGTGAACTGGAACACACTGAACAACAAGTATTTGGTCCTGTAGTTTTTGTTTTGGAGCTCTTTTTTTTTCTAAATCCAGTCCAGTTGTATTTTGGCACGTGTTTGACCTCCAAAAAGCAGTTACAAAACTCAGTAAAACCACAGTGGAAAAAAACAACAACTCAATAACAACCAATACAACAACTGATACCAGGACTTAAAAAGGCAAATCACAGCAAACAAAAGACGATAAAGAAAATGGTGTAAAAAAAAAAAAAAGAAAAGTCCAATCCGTCTATTTTTACACTCAGTCAGACTCACTCCCTGCTCTTTGTTTTACCTCCCATCATTCCACAGGTGGCAAAGTGTCCACTGAGCATGCTCAGATGTCTATGGAAGGTCTATTCTGTCAGCACGTTTTCAATTTTTTCTTATTGAGCAAACGGTTGAAATTTTTCTGAATATTTAAAATAAATCATACATTCAGAATGCTCACCACAGACACGTCAGGGGTTAAAGGCTTAAGCAGCTTCTACCCCTGCCGCCGTTTGTTTCCGATCATTAGTGTCCATGTGCTGCTAGTGCATCAAAGATTTGGGAGAAGTGAGATGTCTCACTCTGTGTCACTTCAACGGGCTACAATGAAACATTGTTTATCATGGGATGGCACGCTGTGGGATACAAATGATAACGTCACTAACGACCTGTCGACTACTAAATTAGTCATTGACTAATTTGGTTGCAGCCCTATCAGCTGTAGGATTTTAATGTTTAACGCCTGTGAAGTAAAAATCACTGTCTTGCGTTACAGGTCTGACCGAAGCTGGAACAGGAAGCACCCTCAAGAGCAGCCTGTTCACCTTCAGCGACATCAGTGACTCCGAGGACTTTAGCAATAAGCACAATTAACCACAGAGCAGTAAAGATTATGTAGCGCTACACACAGACCTCAGTCACTTCCTCAGATATTGACACTAAATGCCAAATAGTTATATTTTATACACACTGAAGCTATAATACAGAGCTGAGCAATACTTATCCAAGGGATTTACTCAGAAATGATTAGATACATTTGATAAATTAGATTAGTTTTTTTCACACCTTATGCCTTGTGCCAACTTTGTTCTTGCCTTAGACCTTCACAGTGTTCATTTTCTGAACAGATTCTGTTACAGATGACAGGTCGCTTTTTTCTTTTTTTTTTTTTTTTTTTTTTAATAGTCAGTAAAATGTAACCGCCAGTCCGTTTTGGTACTCTATGTAGTTTGTGTAATATTTTGCATTTAAAATTTTATGATTTTTGTGTTTTAAAAAAAGAAACATGAAATGTGATTTTGTAAAGAAAATATTTATACAAGCAATAAAAATGTCTTTCTCAAACACATTATTGTGTAAAATTCCTCATTTGTCAGCCTGGCTGCAACGGAGTGAGTCATGTTTTACATGAGCTTCCACTAATCTTCTATTTTAAGTGAGTTGAGTGTATTTGAAAGGCTATTGCATTCCAAAAATGACTCATATCTCCCAAAATATTGATCCTATCAACTTAACATTTTCACTAGTCTCTTCTATGACCAAAAATACATTAGCATATCAAACTGCAGCAGTCAGCTCTTTCCAGAATTTGTGTGAATCCGAGGACACACACACATACACACACACACGGACACAGAGGTTGCTCGGCTTTTATAATAGAAATTCGGATTCTGATTTGCAGAGAAATCTGTCAAGAAGTCATCAGTGGGCGTCAGTGTCTTACAAAGAAAGGACAAGATTCAGGAACTCAGAGCGAAAAGGCCTTTCTATACTATATTTTCTACTTAATTTTGTGTGTATTATATGTATTTTAAACCTTGAAATCTCTTAAATACTGTTTTGATATGCATTAAAAAGTTAACACTACTTTTATGCAGTTGCATTAACAAAGGTCTTTTTTTGAACATGTGTAATGAAATAACAAAATGAAAGGAACACGGAACCAAGAACTGCAGCTGCATATTGTCAAATCCTTTTGTGGTTTATGGTTTAATGTGGCATCTGTTCTCTTTAAAAACCAAACACTGCTTCTAAAATTAACCCACAAAGACCCAAACATCCACAACCACAACCAAAAGCATCTATCTCTGGCACATGTGCAGTTTCAAGGTTGTAACTCTTTCACTTTTAGTGCAATTGGAAAAAATTTTAACTGTTTCTGAAACTGGAGACATTGCGCTTTTTAAGTTTTATTGGATCATTATGGTAATTTTACTCATGCCCGCAGTAGAAGCTGGAGAAGAAGCCGATTTATCAGTTTTATAACATGCAGTAAATTGTAAATGATGCTAGATTTTTAAAAGATCTGTAGGAAGAAAAAGTGCTCTGGAAAAATGGACAACTCACAGCATATTTTCTAACCTTTTAGTTAGTTAAAATAAAAACAAAAAAGTCCAGTTTAAGGGTTTAAAGCACAGGTGTCAAACATAAGACCAAATCTGGCCCCCGCCAAAGAGTCAATCTGACCCCTAGGATGAATTACACTGAAGATATTAATAATCAATGGTGTAAAAATCATCTTAATTTAGGTTTCACCCATATTCAGTTACATCAGACCAGTAAAATACGATCATAATAACCTAGAAATAATGAAAACTACAGATTTTTATCTTTGTTTTAGTGTAAAAAAGTAAAATTACATGAAAATCTTTATATTAACAAACTATCTTTTTACAAAAAA
>JAPTYQ010057690.1:0-10152 GCA_029814465.1 Ostorhinchus cyanosoma
CCAATATTTGATTCTAAATGCATTAATTATGGGATGGATCAGAGCAGGAGGATCTTTTTTTTTATTTATCTGATTTCTCTTTTTTGTGGGGTCTAAAAAGCTGGAAAAGTGCCAGGTATCAAAATGTACCCAGTTTCGTAGAAGCACCTGTATACAACAGGAAAATCCATCAAAAGTTGACGGTTGTAGGGCAGGTGGTGCAGTGGTGGTCACTGCCACTCCAGCTTTCATTTTCAGTCAGTCTGGACTTCAGTTGACTTTAGCAGTTCTCTCCTCTGGTTTCCTCCAGCATTACACGCAGCTATGATGAAGATGTGGAGTTGAACCCTTCAAAGGCAGCTCACTGCTACTAATGTGTGCTAATGCTAATGCTAGCTACTCTGTGTGTGTATCAAAATGGATAAAATGCAGAGATCTTAATGAAATTCCCTGCTCTACAGAAGATCACCAGCACAAGCCCGCAGCCTTTGAGGACGCTGTCTGAAGGAGGCATCCAGCATCATACAGGACCTGGACGACCTGTCATCATCTGTTCCAACGCCTCCCCTCAGGAAAACGCTACAGCTCAATCAAATCCCAAACCACAAAACGACCGAATAGTTTCTGACCCAAAGCCATTTATCTAATTTGAACTTATTTATGGAAATATTGAACTTTTTAACTGACTGCAAAAATGTATAGTGAAAAATGTAGTATTATTTATTATTTATTTATCTAAATGTTGTGCTACATTTTGGATGTTATTTGTGTGTATGAATGATTTTTCACAGTATTTTTTATGGACATGCAACCAAACTTTCAATAAATTCTCTTATTTTATCTCATCTCATCTTACTTTATCTTAAGAGTCAGGTTTATTACAGCTCTATATGTCAAATGTTATGAGATCACTTTTGTTATGATTTGGCACTATATAAATAAAATGTGATTGATCGATCGGTCGGTCAGTCGGTTGATCGATTATCTGTTTTAAATGAAAGCTGCTGATTGAAGGTTGATGTGGTGGATCCCCCAGTATGCCTCCAACCATCCGTCCGTGTAAAAGGGGACTCGTGTGCATCAGGTTTCTATTACCAAGGAGAAGGAACGTGTCTAATGTCCACCTGGTTGGATTTCCACAGGCTTTAGAGGTGAGGGTCAGTCAGCAGCAGACATGGACCTGCTGAATCCTCATGTGTGCATTAAAAGCAAACAATGCACTAAAGCCTTCAAGGCAAGTCCTGCTAATGACAAGATCAATTCAAATGTCAACCGGACTCTTAACAAAAATGATAAAGTAAATGCATTTCAGAGCAAGGACAGAGGATTCCATCGAGGACGTCAGGACAGATGACGTCAGTTCTTAGGTCTGTGACATGTCCTGGTTTGTTAATGATATAATTTAGAGTTTAACCAGATGTTTTTTCATGCCTGTCTTCAGGTCTCCTACACTTGGCTCAGAAATGAAAAGAGCACATCAAGGCAAGAAGCAAAACAACCTGACGAACTGAGAGGAAAAACACACTTGTTTTGCACAAGTTCTGATTTGTCTCCATATTGGGAATTTTTTGTGAGTCTGATGGAATAAATTAAACAGTTGAGACTGAATAACATTTCATCTGAAGATACAGAGGTACAGTAGCATCAAAAGTCATCAAAAACAATGGCTATTCAATTATATTATTAATGCAAGTATAAACTCCTGTGTGTATCATGTGACTAAAACAGACAGAAAATAAAATCAAAGCACTGTTTTTGTCAGTACAGTGACATAGATACTGATGGAAGAACTGAAGTGATTTGGGTTTTTATCCAGAAAACACGTTCAATGGATAGATATCTGCTCTGAAATTCAACTACTATGAGCTGTTTGTGTTGGTCTCATTTATTTAGACCAGGCATTAAAATGAACAACAAACCGAAGGTTGGTCTGATCTCTTTTTTTTGCCTTTGCCTCCGTTATAGCCCACAGGAGAACAGCTCTAGACCCACCACAAGCGTCTGTTTGGTTTAGCAATTTGATGTTTTTCCTCAAATTTGAAAAAATTAAGTATTTCACCAGAGGATCAATTGGAAATTTCCATAAGTTATGGGAGCTCTTCATTATATTTTGACAGGCTCAACATCCTCCTGTAGCAGGATATACCCTGTAAACTAAAAGAAATGCATGAAAGTGTCCCTTATTTATTAACCTACATCATTATTTAAATGACTTTTTTTTTTTTGGCTCATGTTTAGTGGGGTTTGTATGTATGTGAGAAGAGTGGAAAGGTTCGGTTGGTTAAACGAAGAAAAACAATTCAAGACACTTTATCTAAAAGGCATCATATGTTGTTTTTCCTTTCTTGAATAAAAAAAAAAAAAAAAAAAAATCAAGTCTGTCTACACATGTGGAGGTGACTGCACCTGGATTGGTGGTGTAGCTTTACTGATACTCTGTCATTAGTCACAAGTATAACCTTTACGAGAAATGCTTGTGTATAAATGGTTGAAAATACATAAGAAAATTGCAATGATTTCAATTAGTTGTTAACTACAACCATTTTGATGATCAGTGTCAATCATTTTTGAAGTAAAAAATGACAAATTCTCTACCTCCAGCTTCTTACATGTGAATATTTTCTGGATTCTTTCCTCCTGTGACACTGGACAGAATATCTTATCTGAATGTTGCTTTTGAGCCCTAACAAATCTAAATAAATATATGTGTACTGTGTGAGTGTTACCATTAAACCTTCCTCCTGTTCCAGCCACCGCTGGTCGTCCTCCATCTGCTGCTGCTGCATCATCAGCCTCTCCTCCATCAGAGTCTGGCCAACACATCCACTGTTCTGTGGAAGAAACATTCACATGCATGGAATGTGGGATTTGATTGATATTAGGCTCAACATTCAGGTATCTGGATCTGGATCTATCTACTGACAAACAGCTTCATCTAAAACAAAGCCGAAGTGACATGATCTTGTTGTCATTTTAACATGATGCACAATAATTGTTTTCACAGCCAACACAAAAGCCCAGGGCTGTCAAACTCCGGTCCTCGAGGGCTGGTGTCAAAGCAAGGCAAGTTTATTTGTACAGCACTATTCATCCACAGGGGAACTCAAAGAAAAAAGGCATCACGCAAGAAAAGACACTCAAAATCACACAAAAAGAAAATCACAGAAGACATGAAAAATAAAAGACATTAAAATAATCAGAGATAAAATGTGTTTTTTTAAGTATTAAAACCATACATTAAAATAACATTAAAATCAAAAGAGTGCATTCAAAAGACCAGATTGAACATGCGTCTTGGAATCAGGGCATCTCTTTCCAATCCCACATCACTTTACAACCAGAAAACCTGCAATTTTCTCCTTTGAGTCCAACTCAGGCGTAAAAATTTTACAAAAAGACCTTTACTGTACAGAAGTGATGTGAGATCGGAACTAAGAGAGACACATTTTATACCAAATTGAAGAAGCACATGAAAAGAGGAAAGTTTTTGTGTCCTGCATGTTTTAGAGATTTCCTTCTTCCAGCACACGTGGTTCAATTAATGATCAGCTCATCAACTCGCTCTGCAGAAGTCTGATAATGATGGGATGGCTTCAGGTGTGATGGAAAATATCTAAAACATGCAGGATACCAGCCCTCGAGGACCGGAGTTGGACCCAGTTTATATGAGGCTGTAATAAACTCCTCTCTACAGACAAGTACAGTATGAGATGTACAAATGTATATCACAAAAGGCAACTGGAGGTAAGTACTGTATAAGGTCAGAAAAACAGGAAATCCTGTTAAGAGTTCAAATCCCATCCTGAAAACAAATATGCATCTGTAGCAGTTTCAAATTGACTTATTAAATCCAACACAGATACATATAAAGGGTACATTTCTCTAACACTGCCCCTCTCCAAAAAGGCTGCTTCATCTGATCAGCACAAATTAAGTACAGTGGCTCTTGTTCCATCAACAAATCAAGCTTTTCTTTCTGATGAAAGAAGGGAGTCTACACGTTCTTTTGATGGGGGTGTTGGTCCACGGTCGGACGGTAGGACGAGGCTCTGCTGGTCCCAGCTGATCCAGATCTGAGCATCACGCCGGTGGTTTCGCTCCACAGTCCAGCTCATCTGACGAACCCGGGTCAGACCAACCGGACCCAAAGGAACCGGGGCTGAGGCGGCGAACCCACGCTCCGTGAGCCGCCGCGCCGCTTGGATTCTCTGAAGCTGATTTTCTGAAGCTCCTCTTTGGATCGGTGTCTTTGTTTCTGTTCCTCTGAACTGCACTGACTCTGTTCCTGTGTGAGCTGCATCAACTTTTCTGGTTTCATTTGTTTCTCTCTCATTCTTCCACTTCCTGCTTCGCCGCCCCCACCTACGGATCCTATTTATTTGTTATAATATATATGTTATGTATAATCTATTGTTATTTATTTCTTATATTGTTCGTCAGTATACACGCCTGATTACATGCCTGATTTTCACTGACATGCTCCTCCAGATTGACCCCCCCCCCAGCCCCTCCCATTAAAAAACAGGATTGACGTCTATAGACGTCAACAGCAGTGATTTAGTTTGTTGTGTTGTAGGTCACGACGGAGCTTCCGCCTCGCGGTACAACGGCTTTGCTAACATTGGCCGTTGCTGTCTTGCTTTGCAGTGTTTCTAGTGTCAAATATTTCCACACAGCGGACATGTTGGGATGTAAAGTTGGTTCGACACAGCGCTGCTCAATGCTCGCCTGCTAGATGGCAGCAAACCTTGGATTGGATTTCTTGAACAGTGTCTAATAACGCTGCATCTCATTGAGACGTGTGTCCGTTCAGGAAATCCATTCCACAGTTTGCAGACCAGTTGTGGAGTCATTTCAGCCGACAGCAGTAAAGAACAGACGTGGCTCACGGATCGGAAATTTCCAATCTGTGAATTACGCTGGTATTGGAACCGATACTGATACTGGATCAGATCGGCCCCATCCCTAAAAGGAAATACGGATGTTTTCCCCCATTGACATGAAAAAAAAATAAAAACTACTAAGAAGTGTAGATTCAACGACAGACTGAACTATTGTGTCACATTTGAGTTTTGTTCAATGTTATCTTTCATCACTTCAATATTTTATTACATTGTTAATGGTATCTACAATAGTATTTTCTGGTGTTTTTTTGTTTTTTTAATCAAATTAAATTTTCCACACTAACAATATTAAGTCTCATTTGATCTATTTATTCTCTTTTACTACTACTGCTGTTTATTCCCTCCTGTTCTGTTTTATTGGTCTACCGTTGCTAATGTCCTTGACAAACTTAATTCGCTTAAAAGTTACATTTCAAAAAGTTAATCTTTTAACTTTTATTCAAGACTTAAAGCAAGTTTCACAGATAAAAAAGTATATTGTAAAATGATACAAATTGGGATAGATAAATATATTCAAACAATATGACTGGTGATATAAATGGACTTCTTTTTTAGGGTTTGTTTCCATTCTCAGCCTTAGCCCTGGTGTTTTCACGATTTTAATCAATTACATTTTGATGCTTAACTAAAATAGTTTGGAATGTTCTTCCTTTGACATTCTGCTGTTTGGTCAGTGTTTATCAGGTTTTGACCCTAAACAAAGGTTTAAAACCACAAATAATCATCTATGACAAAGTTTTGGACTTATTCATAAACATCAAAGTAAAGGTCATGAAATCAGAGAACATTCATGTCTTTTGTTGTGTTGTTTTCATCTTGTTTAGGGCGTGGCTGTGTTTCAAACAGATTCCAGAACAGTGTGATGTCACTAAAGGGTGGACACGTCATGAGCTGAAGTGGATCCGTGTGAGTGCTGGTACCTCTGTGTTGGGGCTCCACAGGGCAGGCTGTTCAGGTCTCTGCTGACTCCAGGGTTCAGGGGGGGGGTAACTGCCTCCCACTCCTCCCATCCCACCAAGGGCTGACGGCTGAAGGACGGACAGACGGACAGTCATCAGTCAGCTCTGGATTTAATGGACTTCATTTGAGTATTTCCATTTCATACAAACCTCCGTTTCTCATCTCAGAGGTAAATGTTGCTTTTTACTTGAATACATTTGTCTGATAGCGTGTCTTTTCTACGGTGTCATGTATGATCCAAAGTATACAGATGGTATTACACAAAAGTCCTATTCAATCAATATCAAACATGAAACAATTTTAAAGGAGGTAAAAGATGCCATTTTCAAGAGGTACGGGGATAAAGGAGGTGTTGGGGATCACTGAGAGTTAGAAAGATCCACATGTATGTGTGTGTGTGTGCGTATATATATATATATATATATATATGTGTGTGTGTGTGTGTGTTACTGAATTATGTATTTATGTAAATCATACTATATTTGTTCGTAATAATAGAAAGCCCAAAACTAAATGATTTAACAATAGGTATCAGGGATTAAAGTATAGATATGTTTAGAAATGGAAGCTTATTATTGTCACTAATTATTTAAGGAGAAGGGGTGGAGTTTATACGCTATACTTCTTCTCACTCCTTTTTGAATATGTATTGTATGTCTTCTGTTAAAATGTTTTGTTTATTTATGTTTCTTCTTTTTGACATTCATATTCAAAGTAAATCAATCAAATATTATTTTTCACAATTTGTTTTAGGTCAGAATTCAAAAGTTGTTCATTTTTGCATGATTTTTAAAATTTGGATCCATCCATTAAATCAGTACCTTGTACAGTGTTACACTAACCCTGACACCGTTCTACCACCTGAGTACAAAACATGCATCGACACATTTTAGCATTTAACATTTGACCTAGCACAAAAAAGAATTATACATATTGCACGAGGCAATGCTATTAGTCATTGACAAACACCAGGCTGCAAAAACAAAAAAATGTAAAAATCCAATTTTTATGTAGTATATAAAAAATATGACAGTTGTTGAACATTTGGTATTTTTGTTCGTCACTCAAGTTGATGAAATACACAAATTTCAAAAGTTAAAACCAAAACATGTTGCCATTACTACGCTGTGTCACAGATAAGGCGCTTTTGGGGGTCAGAGCCTTTGTGGGCAGGAAACTGGAGGGTTAAATAGAGTTGAATTCAATCCTTTTATGGATGAAAGAGCAGCTTGGATCCAGAGGAGCAGGACGGTGAATATGAGCTGGGGCACAAGTGTGCGAATGAGTGGCTTTTAGCGCTACAGGAAATGCCTGCTGTCAGCTCGGTTTATGAGCAGACGAATAACTGCACTGGAAGTTGTTTTCTCTGCCTTCACATTTCTGTCTCTAACTGTTCCGTACTTCAACACCGAAAACACCAAGAGCTGGACTTTTACAGACCATGACTGTCCCAGTTATCTGGAAATATCTGTGGTTTAGGCCAGACTTCATATGGTAAATGTACAAAATAGAAGAAAAAGAATTTTATTAAATGGAATTTCAATGATTTAAATGAAGGCAACACAAAAATATATACACTATTAAAAAGTAATGTGGAAAAAATTGAATATAGTGAAGATTTTCCAACTTCAAATTTCGTCTGTGGTGAAAACTGACAATTCAGAAAGTGAACAGACGAGGGGTTACGAACATGTGTCAACTGACAATGTTCGCCACAAAAAAGGAATAAATGAACATGCCATCACTAAGACTCAATAGGATATTACATCGATTCCACACATCCATGTCTACACCCTCCATGAGTTCAGAGGTTCTCCAGGTCGGACCGGGCTGTTTGGACACAGAACAAACCCTGAATGAACACAGCATTCTAAATGAGAAGACATGAATGTTCACACACACATCAGTCTCTTTCCCATTGACCCTCAAATTGCGTGAATATTAACTTGAGCCTAAAAATTTGCCGACTGGAAAAACGACAATTTTGCCAAAACTCTCATTTTTGGAATAAAAGTTTGGGTGGTTTTTCAGGTGTAGCGCAATTGGTATAACAGGCAAAACTGAAATGTAAAGAGCTTTTTCCACAACTGGAATCATGTGAATTAAAAAGACCTGATGTTGACGGATGTTACAACAAGAGAAGAAGAAGAGTTTTCAAAGGAACATGTCCCGTTATGTGTGTACGGGATAGGGGGGTAATATATAAGAATAATGAATATATCTGTAAATCAACACCATACTTACGCTCATCTCCATGTTTATGGAATGACTTCTCATGTCATCTTAGATAATAAATTTTAAAAAATCATCACATTTGTGATTTAATGGAAAAACCGACATTACACACTTCTGTTTTTTGACATTTATTAAATATCGGTAAAGTTTTGCGCAGATGTCCGATGGAAAACCCACTAGTGATGCACACAGTTGCTTTTCCATTGGCCCTCAAACTGCACAACTATAACTTGCACATTGAAAACTTGCCCAACGGAAAAATGACAATTTGGCCCAAACTCTAGTTTTTTGGTGAAACGTTTTAAGAGGTGGCTTTTCGGTGGCTTTTTAATGGAATTGGTATTTCACACAAAACGGTTTGGATCTCAGACTCCTTGTTGACTCCAGACTTACAAACTTCTGAAGTCAAGAACATTCTGAGGAGGAGGATTTGGATGAAAAATTCAATAATATGATTATGAGATTTGTGATTTTATCTTAACATTATTATACAAATGACTCTATGTTTGTACATTTAAATTGGAAAAAACCCTGAATTATTGTTGGTGTTTCCACAGCTTTGAAGCTGAGCCAATGCTCCGCTGTGACCACTAAAGGGACAAACACCACCTAACACCAACGGGTGCACATGGACCAGGTGAATGAGAACCATTAAGAAACAACTTTTGAAGTCAAAAAGAAAGTGACAGCTGGACGCACTGTTTCTGTTTTCTCCTCTGGACTCGGCTGTAAATGAAACAGATGCTGAAATGGCAGCATTTCTTCTACACAGATGAGTTTGATTTATTTGATTAGGACGATACAAAGTTATTATGGGATGTCCTTATCTTTGCTATGTTGCTGTTTGTTGATCCACAGTTCAGACTGAACTGTGACAGTTCTTACCTTGTTTGCTGGATTCAAACATAGTTCAGTTATTGACGACACAAACCAACAGAAAACAGAGACGATTAGTTTTTTTTACTGTGGGCGTTTTAGTTGAAAAACAGAGCTAAGCTAACTGAGCTATAATGTAAACTATCAGCTGACACAGCAGTGTTATTTTGCGTTACTGTCAAAATAAGCGTCTGAGTTTTAGTTTGACGAGGACACCTTAATGAAGTCAGAGCACAGACACACAGTTCAAACACTATACTCAGTTTGAACACATTTTTCAAAGTAAAATTCAAGCACTTTAAAGGGTCATTTTCAAAATTTTCCAGCTCATCACCTTATCACTGAGGTCAAATATCTAAACGAATACATATAATCAGGATTATTTTTGTCACCTTTTATCACTCTGATGTACATTATATTATGCTATAAACATCTAAAATTATGTTTCAATATAGCAAAAAGTTTAGAAATTAAAAGAGAACACAACGCTTTATCTAAAAAACGGGAACCCACTCAGCGTTCTTCATGCACACTTGCACCGAGACCAACATAAAGATAAAAATGTACCTGGGGTTGATCTGAGAACGCCTGACCATTTTCTTTTTTGACAGTTTTATTTTTCTAAATGTATCACCTCTCTGTTAGTAGCATTGGCTGGACATCGAACCTGGCAGAGTTAATATTCAAAATAAATCAATTAATCACAGAGTTAGAATTGTAAGCACTTTCAAGCACTTTCAACTAAAATTCAATATTCAAGCATTTTCAAGGATTTCAAACACCTGTACGAACCTTGTATACTTTATTCTGTAGGTGAAAGTCAGTCAGTGGATATAGTCACAAGTGTGTTCTGGTACACAACTACCCCCTGCTGTTGAGAGTTTGGAATATCAATACTACATAAAACCCCTTCAATATTATTGCTCTGAACTTTTTCACAACCTCCACAACAGATGGAAGGAAGCTAGTACGTCTTAACTTCTCTTTGGTGGTTAAAGCCAAACTGGCCTAAACACTGGCTTTTCTTTGCATTAAGATTATTTAATGCTGCACCAAAAATTGAGACACCAAGCTGTAAAATACAAATATATCTGTGTTCTTCTGTAAACTGGGTTTATTTAAGTCTGTGTGACTTTTCCATCTGTTTAGACCCAATAATCAAAGGTAAATGTAGACATATTTCCTCCAGGATGGACCT
>JAPTYQ010057755.1:0-10150 GCA_029814465.1 Ostorhinchus cyanosoma
ACCCACCCAGACCTGTTAATATTCTACCCGTTACCCACCCGTGCCTGTGAAAAATCACACAAATTGAAAGTATTCCCACTGACGGCTTTATTTTTCAATGCGCCACTGAAAAAACATTGACGCCAACGAAATTCAAACAGGCGTAGGATTCCAAGCCATTAACTGGCAACAGACTACACGTTCAAGTTTTTTTTTGTTTGTTTCAAAATCACACTGCATAGCCAGTTACTGTCTTGTCATCTTCATCTGCTATTAAACCAAACTTACTCCAGATATCAGATGTTGCCCTGGAAGAGTCATTGTTAACTATTTCATACTTACCGCTTGCCAGTTTTGTTTTGATCTGCTCAGACATGCTGATGCTGCTGATACAGTTGTGTGTAAGTGATGAAATAGCTGCGTGACTGCTGTGATAACAAGACCAACAAATGACTGCATGGTCCGGCTGCTGTAATATAAAAAATAAGCCTACACGATAGATTAAAAAAAAAAGAGTCCTACAATTACCATTTTGATTGAGGTGCTACCTGTGCTACCCACCCGTATTTTAACATACCCACCCACATACCCACCCGTAAAATTTCGGAATGTTAAAAACCTGCCCGTTTTGGCAACTATTTACCCGTGTCCGTGGGTACCCACAGGTACCCGACCTGGTGCAGGACTCTGGCTGAGACTAAGACCAGACTAGATACAACAAGGGTATTACAGTTGACAGAATGAGGGACAACATGAGCCCTATTGCCTGTGAGGTCACCAGTGGAATAATGACTCAAGAACAGGCCAATAAATGTAGGAAGACTTTTTTTTCCCCCAAATGAAAGTAATCACATTCATGAAATAAAATCACAAGTTCTAATTGTCCAAGAGTTACAATACACTCAAAATCGAGATGAGTTAAAGATCTCCAAAAAAAGAATGATGTTGAATAGGCAATTGATCTGTGTTTATGCCTCAAGGGATGCTGGGAGTAATTCAACAATACCTGAAGAAAAACATTACATTAATTAGGAAATAAGTAATTTAAGTGAAATGCTACAAAAAGTAAAATGAAGAAAACACCCTCAGAGTCTGCGAGAGTGAGGGAGAATGAAGACTCATCGGCAGACAATATGGTAACAGACCCTGGACCGGAAATTATTGTGCAACAAGAGCAGAGACCAGTATAGAGCACCACAGAAATGGTTGTAGCTATATCTGCAGCAGTGGGCCACAAACTGCAGGTATGTGCCTGTGGATGGAGGAAAACTACATCATTCCATGGGTTAAGGATTTATCAGGGAAAGCGGAAGTGTTTAGGGAAGCAGAGACAGGGGCCTTGCATTGACTACTTTCTGCGAAAGTAGCCAAATCAGTTGAATGAAGCACAGCAACCGGAGTCAAACTACAGCTTGCAGTGCATCAATCATAGAGAAGTTCCCTCAAGCAGCAGAGAATCTCACCCAACATCTCAGGCAATCAACAATAAAAAAATCAAACAATCAAGAGGAGGCTTTCCGTGCACAGATTGCATGTGAAATGACCAGCTGCTGCTGACAAATAACTGTGGCAAACCATCAACAGTGACTTGACCCTGACTTTACAGCAACTCAAGAGCACAGTGGAAAAGAAGTTGGAAAGAATAGGAGACATAATCTATCAGTATGGGGCAGAACACTTTGATGTACAAGACGGGAAAGGCATGGAAAAGTCTTTAACTGCATCAACCTCCAGGAGACTGTATCAGACATCCCTGTCCTTCTGAAAGAGCTTTGAGAATATAAATGCCATGGAGTTCGGAGAGACAATTTCCATAAAGTAGTTTCTGCGGTCTCCACACACCCCATGTCAACAGCAGAGTGTGAATGAGGATTTAGTGCCACGAATCACATCCTGATGAGCGCAAAAGAATGAACGTGTCCACACTGAACATTCTTCTTTTCATTGCTGTTAGTGGGCCAGACATGCCTTCTTTACAGGCCCTGAAAAAATTATTAGACCATCAAAATTCATCCAAAACAATGGTTATGCAACCAAACACTAACTCATATGTGTATCATGTGACGAAAACAGAAAAGAAAACATGGAATGCTTAAAAGCACTGTTTTTGGCAGTACAATACCATAATTATTGATGTAAGAACTTAGGTGATTTTGGTTATCAAGAAAACCATAGAAAAGGGCTAGATATCAGCTCTTAAATGAAACTCTTATGAGCCATTTTTATTGTTATCATTATATTTGTCCCAGCAAATGTACCTTTAGGCTATGTTCAGACTGCAGGTCTTAATGTACGATTTGGATTTTTGGGTGAAGTCGATTTTTTTGTGTGCTTGTTCATTATTACACATTGAATGCGACTCCTATCAGTCTTGAGTATGAACGAATGCAACCCTGAAGTGACCTGCATGTGCTCGGATTAGGAATAAGGAAATACGGCATATCAAGAGACATATCTGGAAGGCTGCGCCATTTTGAACTTACAAGCTTTCAGTTGCTATGGGCAACAGCATAGTACAGACGTGCAGGAAAAAGCCATATAAATCAAGATTTAAGATTTTTTTAAAATTGATAAGGTGATGGCGGAAGCAAGGGGTCAAGAGAAGGTGAACATGACTGCAAAGCAAAAGTATTTGAAGAAGATCTGAAATATGAAGGATATAGACCCCTATGAGATACTGGTGTTCACCAGTGTGTGACTGGTCCCTGCCACCCTGTACCTACATGCAGTTAAATAATTATCCAATTTTGGGCCTAAGATACTACACAGTGGAATAATTTTAAAGCCTCAAGTCCTTTGACAGCTATGAATAGTTTTGCTGTGGCTGGGTTCAAGGTGTGGCAATCTACAAGCCTGATGACTGTGAAAACACTGTGGTGCTAATGGTAAGCATGTGAATAGTGCAATGTTTACGTGTGTATGGGAATCAGGGTTCAAGTCTCACACAATGAGCGTAAGACACGCATTTCAATGACTTCACATGCTCACACGCCACACATACCATTTCTCACACTGATCAGGACCACCTCTCCCTATACGCAGAACATGCGCAGTGCTTAGGCCCCACAATCCATGGGGGGCCCCACTTTGTGCGAGCTGCAAGACGATGCATTCACTGCTAATGCCTTGCAAAGGATAAATATGCACAGTGCCGTGAGGCGTAGCACACGCGTACAGTAGGGTATCAAGTCAACCTGAAGCAGCTGCAGAAGAGAAAAAAAGAGACGAATAATCTGACACAGCACGTGTAGATTGACAGCACGTAGCATCTGACCAATCAATGGTCAGATGCGCTGACAGGTTGTTGGATGAGGAGGAGAAATGGTTCTAAAGGACAGAATGAATCTGGAGCAAGAAAAGAAGAAAATCTGAACAAGTGGAGGCTCATGCTTCACTTAAAGGTGGGTATGTTGTTGAAGTAAAAAAGAAAAACTTTGTGTCCTGGTAATCGGCTCCACTGGTGGCGGCTCTGTCTCCTCCATGCCAGAGGTCCAGGAGCTGTCAGATCCGGTACTGGTTCGGTGAACGCTTCCCCTCTCTGTTCCCTAGTCTTCCATCTTTTTTCCAGTGTCCCATTCCTTATGGGGACCTGGGCCTTGTGAGGTCCTGGTTCTCATCCTTTATCCATTAGTTTCAGTTGAGTTTATTATTTCTGTCAGTCTGTTCATTTTCCTTTCGGTCTTATAATGTGATTGTTCATGTCCTTCTCATTTCCATGTCTCTCACATGTCTTTCTCTGTTCTGTGCTTTCAGTCCTTTGACAGGGCAGTCAATCCTGCATGTTTTAGAATACAGGCGTCAAACATGTGGCCCGGGGGCCAAAACTGACCCACTAAAGGGTCCAGTCTGGCCTGTGGGATGAATTTGTGAAATGCAAAAAATACACTATATTAACAATGAAGGATGTTAAAATCATTTTAGGTTGATTCAATCTGCAGTGGGTCAGACCAGTAAAATACTATCACAATAACCTATAAATAATGAAAACTACAACTTTTCCTTGTTTTTTTTAATGCAAAAAAGGACAGTTTCACAAAAATGTTTACATTTACAGACAGGCCAAAAAAATGTGAATAACTAAATGTCTTGAGAAGTCTGTGGAATTTTAACAATATTCTGTCTACGAAATGTTTTGTGTATTTGAAGAGCCACTATGAGCTGTTAGTTGTGATGCACGTGTATAGATAAACTAAGGCATAATGTTAACATTGCATTTATTTTTCTTCAAAATTTCCAGGTTCTGTTTCATTCATGTTATGTTCAACTACAGTTCATAGATGTAAACATTTTCTTTATGGATTTTTACTTTTTTCACTCAAAAGCACTGAGAAAACTTTGGAATTGACATTATTTACAAGTTCTTGTCTTATTATTATTTAAATTATTTTACTGGCCTTGGCCCCCTTTATATCATATTTGGCTGAATGTGGCCCCTGAACTAAAATTAGTTTGACACCCCTGTTTTAAATGGATCCCTTTTCCAACACACTTGATTCAAATGATCAGCCTATCACCAAACTCTGCAGAAGCCTGATAATGACCTTCCGGTGTGCTGGACATTTAAAACATGCAGGATATGACATGACTGACATGACTATTTGACCGTGATGTTTCAGTGATTGGAAATCTCACGAGATAGTGCAAGACCAAAGATGACAGCAACTGGCTGCTAGACACAACTCAAACCTTTTCCCTGGCTTCAAATTTTTCCTTCCCCATTGGACACCCTCCTTTTTCTCCTTTTTACAAAACCAGATAATGACAGCAAAGACCTGGATCACCTGGAAGAACACATAGATGAGTGCACTGAAAGACTCTGCAACATGGATAACTCCATGCCCACCTCCACCTCAGGTAACAAAAAGAAGTGCTCCTGGCCAGTTCTGATTCCCCTCCAAAGCCTCCCAGTTCCCCTGAGGTAAACGACATCCTTTTATCCATCAAACAAAAACTCACCGGTCCTGACAACAGAATCGATCTCATTGAGGTTCTGCACTGTGAATTCCAGTCACTTCGCCACAGCCTGGAATTCAGTCATGAACAAGACACACTCACTACCGAAAACAAATCACTGAAACAGTCCGTCAACAGCCTCACCCCTGAGCTCAACTCCATCACCGCAGACAACCAAAATATGAAAAGAATCCATCCTGGACCTGCAGTCACGCAGCATGCGGGACAATCTGGTTTTCATGGGCATTCCAGAACACCCCGCAGAAGACCCCAAAAAAACTGTGAAGGACTTCATGACTTGCCAGCTCAAACTTCCACCCGACACCATCAAAACATCACATTCCACCTCATTCATCGTATGGGTCAGAAGAATGCCAATATTTAATGCCAGTATTTAAACTAATACGTGATGGTTTATCTTTCCAAAGAAACTTAGAAATTTGTGAGTCCAGTGACTTGAACCAGCTGGAGGATGGTTTGATGGGTATCATTGAAAACAAATAGTTAATTTTAGGTAAAACCTTCATTTTGATGGTGGCAACTCTCCCCATGAGTGATACGGATAAGCGCCTCCACCACAAAAGATCATCCTCTGTTGTTTTCAAAAGCTGAACACAATTCAACTTTATTAGTTCTGACAGCTGGGTGAAATGTTTATACCTAAATACCTGATATTTCTTGATTGTATTAAGACATTGGGTATACCCTGAAAGTGACAGTTAATCGGCAGAGCTGAGGTCTTAGACCAGTTGATGGAATAATCTGATAATGATGAGTATTTATTTATAAGTGTAATTGCCCGGCAGAGAGATGTTTTGAGTTCTTAAGAAAAAGTAGCGTAAAGACTTATTTTATGGTCTATATTTTTAGTACTAATTCCTTTTATTTCTTGCTGTTTAATGGCAGCTGCTAAGGGTTCAATAAAGATGGCAAAAAGTGAAGGAGACAGTTGACAGGCCTTGTCTGGTGCCTCTGTGCAGACTGGAGAAGGAAATTATTTTCCCATGCATTACTGCCTTCCCTGCCTCCCAGAGAACACACGATGTTACTGGTAACTCGTTGTTTTCTCTATATATGGACCATTCTCTTTTAAAGAAGCTGATAAATTCTGGGTCTTTAAGCAGCGATGTATTAAATCTCCAGTTCCTAGTTGGTGGTTTAATGTTCTTATTAACCAAAGTGAATGACACCAGAACATGATCGCTGATGGTGATAGGGTGAATTTTGGTTTCAGATACATTACTCATCAGCGAGCTGCTGGTTAGGAAGTAGTCTGATCAAGAATATGAGTGGTGGACTGAGGAGAAGAAGGTGTACTCCCTGAGAGTGGGATGGTGAGAGTGCCAAGCATCGCAAAGACCAAAATCCGTCATGCATTGTCGAACAACTTCTGAGGATTGGTCCTGTCTGTTATTTCCAGTGGAACTCAGCCTGTCGATTCCAGGGTCGAGAACTGTGTTGAAGTCCCCTCCAATAATAAGTGTGCAATCTGTGTAATCATAGAGTGATGTGAAAAAGGAGTGGAAGAAAGAGGGGTCATCAACATTTGGTTTGCATGTTTGCAATACATAACTTCATATTTTAAGTAGATAGTTTAACTATTACAAGTCTGCCCTCTGGGTCTGTGAATGTACTCTCAATGTCAAAGTTTAGTCTTCCATTGATAGTAATTGCTAACCCTCTGCCTTGAATTGAAGCATGCTGAGTATACGTGAGGAAATTGTGTTGTATGAAGTGCATCTACAGATGTGCTTGATAAATGAGTTTCCTGTAGTAAGACAATGTCTGCCTTTCAATCCTGTAACTGACTAAAGATCTTAACTCTCTTTGCCCTCGCACCAGCTCCATGCACATAACAGGTGACAAACCTCAGTGTGCTCATAACCTGACTGGTGACAGTACCACCTGATGCATGCAGATCTGTTTTAATCCCACATGAGTTAAGTGTGCGTGTTGTGTGGATTGTGCTGTTGAGCTATTGTGTGTCTGCGTGTGTTCTAAGGTGAAACTACGTCTGTTCTGGTTGATATAAGCATATAATGGGAGGTAGCATTACACAGAAAAGTGTGAGGGAAAGAAAAAGTGAAAAGAAAGGGGAGAGAATAACAGAGAGACCAATAAAAATGAAAAAAACCACACCGTGCCATTGTGCACAAGTGACATGGAGACAGGCAGTGAATTACAGACATTTCATTATTGGCATTAATGTTAGTTCTGCACCTTATTGTCTTCTTTTGTAACCTCCTTTTGTATATGAGTTAGCCGTTTACTTCACCTTATTAGTAGAGCCAAGGAGTGACATTCTGGTCCTGGTACAACTGACCGTTGACGAACAGCTTATCCACGGCTATGACCGCTCGGCAGCCCCGCAGCCATGAGTTTGTCGTGGACTGGAAACAAAACCCGACGTCGGTCCAGGATCTCCTTTGGGAACTGATCGTTGACACTGAAGTCCTTGCCTCTCAGCTCTCAGCCCTGGGACTTCACCTGTTCTTTCTGTTTAAAGCTGACAAATATGGCAACGAATGGTCTGGGCTGATGGGCGTCAGGTATCTTCCCTCCCAAATGGTGGACGCGGTTTTTACTGTCTCCTCTGGTAGCTTCAGGTGGGTTTCTTGTGGTATTCCCGCGAACACCAGGTTATCCCTCATGATACGCATCTTAAATCGAGGACAGTCTCCTTGGTTTTCTTATTCTCCTCAGAGAGTCGGGTCATTCCCTCAGACAGGGATTTCACCTCTTCCCTGAGCAAAGCGTTTTCTTCCACTAAGGAAGTCACCTGCTGCTGGCTGAACTCCAGGGACTCCCGCAGTGCCTGGAACTCCTTGTGCATGAGCTCAAGCAGACACAAACGGGTGTCAAGACTGGACAGCCTGTTATCAATTGATATCAGGATATGTGCTGAGTCTTTCTCCGGTGTCGAAGCCGCCTCCGGTAAGTCCTCCTTCTGGCTTCTCTTCATAGCTGCCTTTGGAGTTGAGGTGCAGGTTTTCCCCATCAAAATCTCATTGTAGCACCGGTAGATAAACTCCATAAAACTCGCCACATCCTCCTCTCTGTGATCCAGAGTGAGGAATCAGGAACACGATTTATCTACTCTTAAGGCTTGATTTGGCAAAAGAAAGGCAGTTGAACAGTTAAATACATGAACAATTGAGAGCGCGCTTTGTTTCAATCCTCGCTGTTGCACAGATTCTATGTCACAGTCATCAGCTTCCTGGATCAACATATTGTTTCCTTTCTCAATAATATTGACCTACCACAACTCAATCAAAGTTATATCTCGGTCGTAGAAGCCCCAATAACGCATGAGGAACTTTCCACTGCACTGCGTCTCATGCCCAACCATAAATCACCTGGCCTTATTCTATAAACATTTCTAGTCAGTTTTATCCCCATTCTTCCACAGAGTAATCATAGAAATAAAACAACACTCAAGACAACCTCCGTATATGAACACAGCCACTATCTCACACCTCCTCAAACCCAACAAAGATCCATTACGCCCATTCAGCTACCGTCCCATCTCCCTCCGCAGTGTTGACTTAAAAATTATCACTAAAACACTAGCCCACAGAGTGGAAAAAGTCAATCCATCCATAATTCACCCTGATCAAACCAGTTTCATCAAAGGCAGACATTCATCCACTAACACTCACAGACTTTTTAATCTTATGGACTATTCATCCCAACAACATACTGTACACCATCAATTATCATTACACTAGAGGGAGAAAAAGCATTTGATAAAGTTAACTGGTCATTTCCACATTGCAGAAGGTTTGGGTTTGGAGATTCATTTATTAATTGGATTAAAATTATCTACACTGCACCCTCAGTTACTGATATCACAAACGGACTAACTTCAAAACCATTCACACTACACAAGGGGACTAGGCAAGGATGCCCACTGTCCCCCTCACTATTTACCATCTTCATAGAACCTTTAGCTGCAGCTGTCCATCAGAACACCAACATACACTGAATCAAAACACCAAACCACCATCATAAAATCAGTTTATATGCCGATGACATACTTCTCTTTTTACAAATGCCATACCAATCACTTCATGAAAAAATCAAAACCATAGCTGCCCTAACATAGCTGTCCTAACAAGCATCCTAACAGCAGGATAAAAGACAGGTTGATAAAACAAAACAAAAAAACATAGAAACCTACTCTAGAATCTCCGACTACTCCATAACCCGGCACAAATCTTCAGCCCGCCCGCTTCACAGACAAACCTGGGATATGGCAGCCCACACTCCGCCCCTTTGTTTATGCAATAACCACATCACATATTTAGGTATTAATGTGTCCTCCAAGTTATCAGAGCTGCTTACCCTCAATTGCGCACCACTACTCAAAACAATAACTGATACTCTCCTTCCCTGGATGAACCTACCATTCTCGGTTGTCGGTGGAATAGCATCAATAAGAATGACAATACTGCCCAAAATCAATTACCTCTTTGCTATGATTCTTTCCCAACCCGCTCCTTGATGGTTTAAATCTTTAGACTCAATCATCAATAAATACTACTGGAAAAATAAAACCCCTAGAATCAAACTAACAACTCAACAGAAACCCAAGGAACAAGGAGGGCTATCAGCACCAAACTTTCACAAATACTTCATTGCAAATCAGTTACAATACATATTTAAATGGACCCACCCTCAACAGTCAGACAGCCCATAGTTAGACATCGAACAGACATGTGGCAACATTGCCATCTCAGACTTACCCTTCATCAGCCCATTTATTAAACGCCAACAGCATTTTAAAACAATAACAATATCATCAACCCTGACAGCCTGGTCCAATATCCACAAAATCACAAACTCCAACACCATGTAAACTCACCCCTCTCTGGATTAACCCTGCCTTTTCAGTAACAAAAAGCCACTCAACCTCCACTCATGGCCAGACAGGCATTATACACCTGGAACATACAGTTGTGTTCAAAATTATTCAACCCCCACTGTAGATAAGTGTTTTTGCCAGTTTGACATTTATTTTTCATCTTGTTTATACTCACATTAAATAATGACATGTCAAACAGACAAATACAACTGAAATTACAAAAATATTTTTTGGAATATTACAATTAATGGCCTTTCTGTGATTACCTCATTGACAGAATTATTCAACCCCCCTAGTCCACCACTCTTAAGAACAGAGGTTTCCATCAGGTGTTGTCAAACAGCTGATGAAAAC
>JAPTYQ010057913.1:0-10144 GCA_029814465.1 Ostorhinchus cyanosoma
ATGGATGGATGGATGGATGGATGGATGGATGGATGGATGGATGGATGGATGGATGGATGGATGGATGGATGGATGGCGTACAACAGATGTACATAGATGTGACATTTGTCGTCTGCTATAGAATTGAATTGACTTCTATCATCACAATTCACATTACTTTGTGATCCAACCTTTATGATAAATTTTTAACACTACTTAAAAAACACTAAAGCTGTTATTTTATAAAATGAGTGGGCCATTGTTTTTACCCTCGGCCCTCATAGCAGGGTATTGACATCAGTTCGTCGTGCATCTGTCCATCCATCCGTCCATATGTATAACAATTTGGCGTGGACTGAAGGCCGATGGATTTCAAGAGTGGGCATGTTATGCTTAATATGAAGTAATACAGAGGAAGCATGGTGTCCTTGAGCTGAATGTTATTTCAATATTCCAACTGAGTTTTTTTAGCCTCAAATACTTTCCATGAAAGTAAAACCTCTGCTTAACATGATGAGCCTTTTGGTGAACTAGTAACGTTATATCAGTGCACTCCAATAATAAGTGCACATCCTACAATCATCTCAGGAACAACATAAGTGAAAATATGGACTGTGTATGTTTAACATGTGATTAGCTATTCCTCTTTAATTCTAAATAAATCAAGTACAGAAAAGTCCCTCTTCTAACACATACTGTGTTCTTAGGAGCACCTCCTCTGTGCACAACAATCAGACCAAGCACAAATGGATTAAGACCTGCTTTTCCACATCATTAATGGCACGATCAGCAGTAAATCAACAATCACAGACCTTAGTAAATCACCTTGAGTGACTCATTTAAATACCCTCCTCCCCAAAATATCCTCTTCAAAATGGAAACTCCCACAAATACACTTGCATTCAGGGGCATGATTTATTGTAAGGGACAAGCTACTACACACCACCAATTTTGTAGACATCCTGCAAGGGCAGACGCAGGGGCTTGTCAGTGGGACGGGAAGGGGGCAGGATGGAGTCCAGAGCCTCTAACAGGGTTTTGCCGGTGACGTTACCCTCCTTGCGTTCAACATTCCAACTAGTGAACCACTTCATCTGGGAGAAAAAAGCAAAATTATGGGTAAGAGAAGTAAAGGCACAAATGAGTTCTAGGGCAGCAGACAGACATCATTATCTTTGCCTTACTTTTTCACTGGGCTCCAGCATGTTGTCTCCATGCCAACCAGAGATGGGGACAAAGGCAACAGTTGCAGGGTTGTAACCAATCTTCTTGATGTAGGCGCTCACTTCCTTGGTGATCTCCTCAAAACGGGTCTGGCTGTAAGGGGGCTCAATGGAGTCCATCTTGTTGACACCAACAATGAGCTGCTTCACACCCAGGGTGAAGGCCAGCAGAGCGTGCTCACGGGTCTGACCGTTCTTGGAGATACCGGCCTCAAACTCACCTACACCAGCAGCAACAATCAGCACAGCGCAGTCAGCCTGAAAATAAAGAATTTGAAGCAAAACTAAAAAGATCTGTATGTTCTGTTAAAAGTCAAACTGATAGAATTGTTTTAGTCCAAGCAGTGCAGAATGAGGTTCAGGAACATTTTTACTATACAACATAGAGCAGATTATCTGGAAGTGCTTGTTTTGTCCTCTCACTGATAACAGGACTATCTATATCTGGGTTTCTTGGAGCAAAGGATTTGTGGCTAGATCATGAAGAGGTTTTACATATCTAATTTTGTTCAACTATCAATTTTTTATATTGAAGGGATTTGAATGATATTATTCTCAAGTTACATTCCCAATGGAAGACAGTGGGATCATTCTCTTGTCTCTAAAGCAACACCAAGCTTCACTATAAACAGTTTTTTCTAACTATATTAAAGTAAAATTCATATTCACAAACACACACTGTAAAAAATTTATAGTGAAGGGACTGAACGCACATCCACAAACACTAAATGTAGAGATACTGAGCATAGTTTTTTTTCCCTTTACATTGTTCTTAAGCCTTATACCTAAATTATCACTGTAGAGAGAACCCTGCAGAATATGAAGCCACTGCAAACTTTCATCTTAAAACAGATAAGGCGATAAGATGACACATCAGCTAAAAATGCATCTGTTACCTGAGAGGTTCCAGTGATCATGTTCTTGATAAAATCCCTGTGTCCAGGAGCATCAATGATGGTCACGTAGTACTTGATGGTCTCAAACTTCCAGAGGGCGATGTCGATGGTAATACCACGCTCACGCTCCGCCTTCAGCTTGTCCAACACCCAGGCGTACTTGAAGGAACCCTTACCCATCTATTGACCCAATCAAAACAACAAATAGAACAGGAAATAACAGAAATTCACTGGGATTATTCATTAAATTATTTGAAAATAGGATTAAACCTCATTTAATGGAAAATGTCCACATAGATGTGTTTGGAAAACGTCTTTTTTTTTTTTTTAGAAGCAGCAGTTAATCAAATCTCTTTAATCCCCCAAAAATACAAGATTATTTTCTATATATTTCTTACTTTTACTAACAAATGATCATTTGTTCCTCTCTGTGCCAAACGTTCATACAGAGCTGGGTAAAAGGGCATTTGTCTACTCTACTCCTTGCACATGGAATATGTTACTAAAAGACTGGAAACTGACTGAATTGATCTCCTTGAAAGTTTTTAAATCCAAACTCAAAGTCCTAGAGACTATCTGAATGACTTGCACCTGCTTTTCATAGTTTGACTTGTCCTGTAAATTCTTGTAGGTTGTAACTGTGTGCTGTATTTCATGTTGCCTCTTGGCTACGACTCGCTTGAAAAATGGGTTCTTAATCTCAGTGGGATCTTTTTTTCCTGGTTAAATAAAAACTAAAAATAAATATGTCACTTCAGGATCTGGGGTGCTTTTTGTGAGATTTTTTAATTCATAATTTTATAAAAGCATCTAGCATAGCTTCGTGTTTATACTAATAAAAGTAACATTCATGTAGGCCTATTAATGTATTCAATATTGACCTCTGGCCAAAAGCAATAATAATAATAATAATAATGATAATATTTATAAGAAGAAGAAGAAGAAAGTAAGTCAAAGTTTGAAACAGTGAATTATTCTAAAACAAACTAAAAACAAGGCGAACATTGAAAAAACAGGGTCTCCAAAATGAATTAAAATCTATGAATGCCATACCTATTGGACAAATAATATTAAATAATTAAACTTTTATTTGTAAGCTTTACAGAAATAAAGTCAATACATGTTTTAACCGGTAGATGTCAGCTGTTACCTAATAATCTCAGGGAACAGTTACATCTACCTCACCTTCCATTCCAACACCTGAAGACACACCACTTATGTTTTAACTATGCCTCATTAGGTGATTTTATGGGTTTTTAAAGTGGCCCAAAACAAACCTCAGCGGCCTCTTTCTCAAACTTCTCGATGGTTCTCTTGTCGATTCCACCACATTTGTAGATGAGGTGTCCGGTGGTGGTGGACTTTCCGGAGTCCACGTGACCAATGACCACGATGTTGATGTGGATCTTTTCTTTTCCCATTTTCAGTCACTGTTCATGAACGACACAGAGAATAAACACACTGGATGAATTAAACTGCCTTTTTATGAAGTGGTGTGACTATTACAGAACAAGAAAGAAAGAAAAATAAGGACATTTAAAAAGAATTTGAAAAGTTAAGCTATTGACTCGTGTGTGGTACGACGACGAAGGTGCTAAAGTAAAGAACAGTTTATAAACGACAGTGAACTTTTCACTTTGCAAACTGGAAAATTAAGATGTGGCTTTACCTTTCAGATGGCTGTTTTTTGTTGTTTTGCGTGAGTAAAATTTTTTTTTAACATAACAATCTTTTGTTTAATCATAACAAGGATGCCATTAATAGCATGTAGCCTAGCTAACGTTAGCTACACAGACAGCCGTTATCCATGATAAAACCAGTGGGACAATAGATCAGGAGTAAAAAGGAGCGGAATTAACTCTCCATGGTAAACATTATTTATACCTGTGAGCAAAACAAATATTTCTTCTAAAATAGGCCAAGTAGAGATTACTTTCAAGATTTCTTTTTTTCGAATAGGACACATTTTGGAGTGAGCATGATTGTACAAAAATGTAGAAAGTTATATTTCAAGTCTGAACACATTTTCATGAAAATGCCTGAGAATTAATGGCTTCAACAAAGTGTCATTTTATTCTGAAAGAGGTAAAACGAAGTAGAATAAGTCGTGCACTGATGAAAGTTTTTCTGTCAAGTTTTTAACAACTGACATTATCTGATGAAAAATGCAGTCATTTCATTTTGAAAGAAAACTATAAAGACTTTTGACCTGTGGCTATAATGTGAAGGCATCCCGCCAGAAACTGACAAGACGGGATTCCACAAAGGTACACTTTAGCCTTGAGGCAACATATGCATTTTGACAGTTTCCCACAACATACGAAATAAGTTGTACAGTTTGAAAAAAAAAAAGACTTTACTGAACTATTATTGTGAATCAAGTGTTTTGGCAATTAAAAAAATAAATTAAAAAAAAAAGGTATTAGAGGATGTTTTGAGGGCATTTGAAAGCAGAGAAATGTTCCAAAGATAGCAGCATTTACAAGTATTCAAACCAGGCACCAGAAAATCAGGAACATTTTTAACTGATACTGGTTTCCTGAGACTCTTTTGAATTATTTTATAATATTTCTTAATGTACCGTGTGAGTGTGGAAAGCCAAAAATGAGAGTCAATGCTGGGCCATGGACGATTAAATATAATCTATTCAACGTTGGCATGTTAGTGCTCATACCTTTTTTATATTACAGCCCATAAAAGAAGATGCCAACATAATATTTTACTGTAAGACTTTTAGCTTTGATGATGGTGCACAGTCACACCGTACCACTGTGTCTTCTCCATCACATCCCAAAGTTTGTCCCAACTGTTCAGGTTCTGGACTCTATTGGCTAAACCATGTGTGAAAATGACGTCTCAAACTCCCTGTACAACTTGATGCAACGTGGCATTGTCACCTTCAAATATGTCTGTGTCATCAAGGAATGGGAAAAAACAACTCCACTGATGGAAAAATGTGGTCATTCAGCATATTCAGATGTCTTCAACTTCACACAGGTAACTTTGATGAACCGTCTTTTTTTTTTTGTTGTTTTTTATACAATGTGATTTCGCCAAATGTTAAAGGGATCTTCAACTTTCATTATTTAAGACATTTTTCTGACCAATTTACTTCCCCCAAAGATGACACTTCACTACTATCCTTCCATGTGTTTGACAGTTTTGAACCCAGTTTTAGCAGTTTCAGTTGTTGTCTTTGCTGGATGCACGCTAATAATTTGTCCCCTCAGAAAAACACTTGCATCTTTTCCAAAACCTCAACATAAACAGTATGTTGTTACATGAATGTGTATAAAATGATAAGCCTCTCACTGCATCAGTTAGGGTTAAATAACTTGTAACAGGCGTTGTTGCAGTAATTATCCAATGGGAGGGGCTTACCATAGTCAACTCCAGATGTGGCTCTATTTTTTGTCTATGCAGTGTATGTCTGTGTTAAACTTTGACACGTTGGTGCTTGTATATATCTCCATTTTTTATACGCTGTCACATAACACCTTTTAAACCACTAAGTTTATCCAGAACTTGTTTTAAACTTTAATTTGTGGCCTCTGCACTAATGATGGAAAGTGACAGGGTGTTTCACAAGCATTTTTTATACTTGAATATTTTCCATAAGTTGGCAGCCATATAATTAATTGATTATATACAGTGATTTTCTCTCTGGGCCTGTAGTGAAATATAAAATTGTCTAAATAAAGGCGAAAAAAAAGCAAGTAGTATATGCAGAATATAAGTAGACTTCAGTGGAAGTCTAGTGTTTGACTATGTAAATAAATGTAAAAATTTAAGTAGTTTGTGCTGGTTACAAGAAAATCTATTAAGGTTGGCGTATTTTCTTAAAATGAGGTGAAAAACATGCTTACTAAACAAAAACTACATATTTTTCCTTTTTTTTTTTGCTGTAAACTTGAATCTTTTTCATACATGTTTAGTCCCATTGTGTCTAAATGCCTGAATCAGTATTTCTACATTGTTGGATCAGTACATTGGGTATGATTTGAAACTCGTCCACCAAATTACATGTGCTTTAAACTTGTACAACCGGTACAACAACACCACATTATCTAACCCATCAATTGTGTCAGCCACTACGAACAGTAAAGAATATTAAAGGGCAGAAATTTTGAAGTTAAATCAGAAATTTTTACATTGCAATAGAAACCATTAAAATTAACATTTTACAATCAATTAAAGACCAATACAGCCAAGAACTGCATGAACATGTGAGAAAATATCAGTTCAGCATCTTTAGGTGGAATTCAGGTCATTCCAGGTCATCTTCATGTTTTAGTCAATTACTCACTTTCTTGGAGTAGTTCAAATGGTTTCAAAATTTCAGTGAAAAGATAATAAAGTGGTTTAATTCACCTGTAAGAGAAGCTTGTGCCGCTGGGTGTTTCCTGCGCTTAGACGCTTTACTGACAATGATTGTCTATTTTCAACAAACACCTTTTTCATGCTCCTCCTCTTGGCTCAACAGGCTCCACCCCACACATTGTTTTACTCATCACGTGCATTGTAAAACCAGAACATAGTACTGTATTATTATGGACTACGATGTAATGTCGAAACAATTTGAGGTTTTGGTATTAGTTTTCATGGATTAAAGCCATGTACATCTGAAGTTGAATTTTTTCTGATTCTTCCACTGTTAACACTCTTTAGATCATTTTGTTGCATCTTTTTTTTGGTGTAAATCTTGTCATTTTAATTTATACCTTGTGTTTTTGTGTTGTTGTTTTTTTTAATTCTTGTCACTTTTACTTTTTCATCTCATGACATATTGTGACCTTGGTTAACTGCACAATAATGACATTTCCTTGTACAATGAAATTCTTCCTTTCCTGTCCACTCTGAATGCCATGGAAAAGAAGGTGTAAATATGAGATGCACAAATATGTGCAGGATTTGAACAAAAATTGTCCTTTACTTTCTACCACTGCTAGAAATAAGAGATTATCCAAAACTTGAGAATTATCAGTGAGTTTAGACTTAATGGAACTGAATTGAGGATATAATTCATCTTATAAACAGTTTTGTTATGCAAGGTTTTGCAGAAGTTTAAATTCATTAAAGAAAAGACAAGAAACATTTGGATTTTGACATGTTTGAGATTTTTATTGTTTGATTTAAACTTAGTTGCGATCATAGACTTCCCTAACAGGCACAAGCCTTCCTTTCCTGCGGAAACTTTTCCGATGGGTTTTAATCAGCATAAGCCAGTCCTTGAGTAAAGAGCTCTGCCTCAGAGAAGACGGCGCTGGGTGAAAGGGAAGAAGAGGAGAGGGAGCGGTCCGCTGCTGCTGAAACTCAACTTTTCGTTGGACGTCCTGCATGACAATTCATTTTTTCTTATCAGCCTTCTGTGCAGACTTGGTGACCTTTCCACCAGAGGGGGCCTTCTTCTCCACAGACTTGATGACACCGACAGCGACGGTCTGCCTCATGTCACGTACGGCAAAGCGACCTGAGAAAGACAGTAGTCAGTGAGTTACTGATGTTTTCTGTGAGTTTTATGTATATTGTGAAGTGCTGAAAATAACAAGCACCATCACTGCTTCATCTGTACATTATTTCACAATTACTCAATTCATTGTTTGCTCAAAAAGAAAAAAAAAGGGAAAAACCAAAGTACACGATGACATCTTGCAAAGTTTGATCCACATCTCAAAGATATTCAATTTACTGTCACAGAGGAAAGAGAAAAAAATTTAAAACAAAAAAAATTCACATTTAAGATTGGAGTAAAGAAAAGAAATGCTCAAACCAATTACGCAATAATCAGAACAATTAAATAAATGTAAGAATTGACAGCTAATTGACTATCAGTTAATCAATGCAGCTCTAATGTTGTATCTAATATAATCATATAATATTATCACAATCTACTGATATATCAATAAAATAACAACTGTTTTGTTATACAGGTCCTATGTTTTTCTGCTTCAACAGATACACAGTAAAACAGACCTATAAATAAATCAACTACTTTATAATTTCTTGATCGAGAGCATAAAATACTGGCAAAAATTAGGTCGGATATAAATGCGTGTGAGATGGTCAAAAGTCTTAAGTTTAGAGTGTATAACAGCTGTAAAACATTGATTAAAAATTATTTTTAAGGACTATGAATCCGCAAAGTTTGTCCATTTGTAAATGTCAACAGCTAAGTACTTTATTCATTTAAAAAAATTAAATATGGTTGAAACTTCTGTCTAAAACTGTAGTGAAAACAGTTTTTTCAATTAGTCCATTACAACAAATGTGAAGGTTGACTTTGGCATAAATACAACCCCTATAATACATAAATTCATATGGATTTCCTCTAGTGCCTGTCATACAAAATGCTGCCATTTAAGCACATTGTTCTCTTTTATTGGTTTTATGAAATAATTTCAGTAAAATAATACTGCATTTTTCAGGAATAAAGACCTGACTAATACAGACATCTTTCAAATATCAGCTTGATACTATCTCCAACTGAGAGAAATAGACTCTGAATATGATTTGAGGAAAAGTGGGATCTTAAATACCACAAACTCGAAAACATTATTCCCTCCATGCTTTTTATGCATTTATAAATATTCTATTGGCTGGATAGGAGGCTTCAGTGGACAAGACGTGGCCCATGAGCTGCCAGTTGATAATCCCTGCTGTACAGTGTTTTACTCACCCAGTGGGGGATACTGGGAGAAGCTCTCCACACACATGGGTTTTCCAGGCACCATGGTGATAATGGCAGCGTCTCCAGACTTGAGAGCCTTGGGGTTGTCCTCCAGCTTCTTGCCAGAACGACGGTCGATCTTCTCCTTGAGTTCGCTGAACTTGCAGGCGATGTGAGCGGTGTGGCAGTCCAGCACAGGGGCGTAACCCTGGGAGATCTGACCAGGATGGTTCAGGATGATGACCTGAGCAGGAGAGATGTGGAGGGATGGCATGACTACTAATACACCTGTAATAGTGCACTGCGGCCTCATTAGAAAGTGGCAAATATTCTCAAATACAATCACAGCATCTTATGTAAAGACAAAAATAATCTGACAATCAGGGAAACACAATTGTTCTGGCTAGATTTCTCAAGGCAACAATAAGTTTGACCACTGAAAATTCAACTAAATAACCTACAAAAATACCATGTTTAAGCAAGTTGTGCTAATTGCAAGATGACAAAATTAACAGTTGATTGATTTGAAAAGATGTGTTAGTTTTCTCACTCTTACAATAAGGAAAGCAAACTTAGAATTACACTGTTATTAGTTAAATCTACCTCATTGATCACTGAAATATCCTATTAGTACCACCATCCTATCATAATTAGATTACTTTTCTATACAAACCTGCTTTTCATGTTATTTCCATAACATTTCCCATAAACAAAGGTTTTGGTTTTTTTTTTTTACTTTATGTGAAATGTTCTAAAGAGTCAAAAAGCTTCTTTACTTTATTTTATAGAGTAATGTATAAAACACCTCATTCTGGAAATTTTCTTGAGAGAAAAATGACCATGAAAAGCAGGCTGTAGATCTACTTATTTTAATACGTAGCTTACTTCTCTACCTGCAAATGTTTGACTAAAACATGCTCTCTCCTGACATGACATTTTAAAAGTCAATGTTTTTTCTGTACAGTTTCTTGTGCTGGAACTCACCTGGGCAGTGAAGTTCTCAGCTGCCAGGGGAGGGTCGTTCTTGCTGTCACCAGTCACGTTTCCACGGCGGATCTCCTTTACAGACACGTTCTTGACGTTGAAACCAACGTTGTCTCCGGGCAGAGCCTCAGGCAGAGACTCGTGGTGCATCTCCACAGACTTGACCTCAGTGGTCAGGTTAGGGGGAGCGAAGGTGACGACCATACCGGGCTTCAGGACACCAGTCTCCACACGGCCGACAGGGACTGTTCCAATACCTGAAATAGAAAAGACCATCTGATTTTTAGAGAGAATGAGCTGTGAGGTGCACAATGCTGAATAGATTCCTACTGTTGTGTATCTGGTTCTACTTCTTTATTCACACGACACAACAAGCTTCATGTCACCACAATTTT
>JAPTYQ010057999.1:0-10141 GCA_029814465.1 Ostorhinchus cyanosoma
GCTGACATGTGACTCCTCCCCTAGCAACCCTGTAGAGTCCATAGCAACCCTGTGTGTGTGTGTGTGTGTGTGTGTGTTTGTGTGTGTGTGTGTGTGTTTGTGTGTGTGTGTGTGTGTTTGTGTGTCTGTCTGTCTGTGTGTGCGTGCGTGCGTGCGTGCGTGCGTGCGTGCGTGTCAGGCTACTACTGCTACATCTAATACTACTGCTATTACTGATCCAACCTGCATCATATAGAAACTGATTAAAAGTGATTCTCTTCCTAAAACACACACACACACACACACACACACACACACACACACACACACGCACAGAGTAGAAATTCCAAAATAAAAGCTTTATTAAAAATGCATACAACCATACAACTGGTGGAGGGAGGCATAACGTGTAACGGGTGGAGTCATGGGAGGCTGAACACGGGTAGAGTGCGAGGTCCCACCCAATGCTGCTTGCAGCTTTAATTATTATTACTTTTATTAGTAGTAGTAGTATAATCATAATCATTATTGTTGTTGTCATTATTATCATTATTATTATATGTTTTGTCTTGTTATTGATTAGTAAGCTAGCAATTATTATTAGTAAGTCTAATTAATAGTACAATATGCTTAAATATGCTTAATGTAGAAACACTTTTTTAAAAACCCTAACTCTATATGGAATGTCATGCCCTTCTATATTCTGTCTAAACTGGGTGGGTTAAACTTTTTCTTAACCTGTAACTACAATATTGATAAGCTTCTGATAAAACTGTCATATTTTCACTGCCAGGCCTTCCTCTCATGGTCTCTTATTTTCAAATATAAGTTTTCACCCAATAAATACTACATATGGAACAACAAAGACATTCTGTTTAAACACAAATCTCTTTTTACTTAATACTCCTTTAATAATAACATTATATTCGTTGCCCAGTAAATTAACAGGGCTGGCCATTTAGCTGGTCAAAAGAGTCATGGGCCACGTTTTTGAAATGATCAATCCTCAGTGATAGAGCAGCTGATTCTTTCACAGAATATTAATATGTTTTTTCTGAACATGCCTCTGCCTCCATTTGTTGGCAGCCTCAATTCTATCACGTTTTTTATATGAAAACAAAACTTATGGGTGATAAACTACTCAGGCAAATGCAATGGAGTGCTATACCACAAACCAATCAACAGAAAGTTCCAGTCTCAACTGACTTGAAGCCTGCCAATGATTTTTGTCCAAATAGGAAGTAAATACAGAAATACACCTGAAAATACAGAAGTAAGACTCCAAAGATCAGAAATCACCGTTAAATTTTGTTGGGTACCTGCACATGTGGGGATTGAAGGAAATGAAAGAGCAGATGAGACAGCAAAACAGCTTTACCTTTAAAAGAAGATAATGTGTTAAAAATACCACTTGGTGAGGCCAAATCTTTAATTAGAAATGCAGTAAGGAACATACGGCAAAAGCAACGGGATATAGATAAAACTCAGTTGATACAAAATGTATTCAAGTCAAGAACAGAAAAGAAGAAGTGGCAGTGGCAAGAATTAGGTTAGGACATTAGTGGTTAAGAGCTACAATGTTTATAATGGGTAAATGTATTTCAGATAAATGTAATGTTTGGAATGAAGCAGAAAATGTAGAACATGTCATAACGAAATGTAAAAAGTATAATATAATGAGGAAGGAATTATGTGATAGAATATATAAATTAGAGCGGAGATGGAGTTTGACAGGAATATTAGGGGAAAATGAAAAAATGGGAGAGTGTTATAAGGCCCTATGTATTTACATAGAGAAACAGGAATGATAAATCATAATGTATATAGTAACATGTTGATAAGGATATTATTTATAGATATACCTTTATATTTAGTTATTGTTAGTATGACATTATATGTACTTAGTATGTAGAATGTAGATAGTGACCTGATGCATTATACCATGATTTTTCACACTCCGGTCCGGTAGGTGGCGGTATACACTTTAAAATGTTGGTTGTGATCTGCCAATAAATGAGAGAAGAAGAAGAAAATGCAGAAGTAAATACAGGACAGAAGACACTGCTGTCTGGTAATGATGACATTTATTTATAAATCCATCGTTTCATGTTATAGCAATACTCAATATGTTAATCTTTGTAGTCACTACTGTACACCCACACAAAGGCCTTGAGAGCCGCTGCCTCTTATTCGTCGTCTGTGTTTGCATGTTGTAACACTAGAACCTACACTGCGGTGTTTGGTTTTTAAATGTGGACACGTTTGTAATCCAGACGAAACCAAGACTGTATCACAGCGAAGTTAGTTTGATCCCTACCTATACAAAGGTCTGATGAAGCCAAAGTGAACATCAGCATGAAAAAGTACATTTGCACACATCATTTATCAAGTGGGCTCATCTTTTATGGAACTGTTATCTTTTTTTAAAATACCAATTACACAGTCCAGGAGAAGTGTCGAACCTTCTGCTTCGCTGCATTAAATTAACAAAATGACACTCAAAAGACAGTCTGTTACTTTGAGAAATTAAAATTCTTAATGATGACGTTTGTGAATTCATACATTTGTCACATTTAAAAAGACCATCTGTGAACAGTTACCGATTACTGTTACTGATTATTCTTTATTTGTGATTTAACAAGTTTTAGATACCACTGTGTTAGTATTAAATACATGAAATGAAGCATTGGGACTTTGTTGAGAAGTACATGTTTTCAATATTTGCATAAAACTTAAAAAATTGACGTCCCTTTCAAGTCCACGTGTTATCGAGCAGTAATTTGACATTTTTCATCTAAAAATGTTTATCTCCCCAAATTTTGTTGTACATAATGTTCAAGTGCTTATAAATACCTACTCAAATATGTATAATACATGCTTTTAAGTTACTCTGTTTACATGACAGACTGTTGAACATCAAATGTGTCCACGTGTTGCCAGACAATACAGAGATCGTCGTGTTAAAGATAATATTTGGCTCAGGAAGTAGAGCAGCTCCTCCAATAACCAAAGGGTTGGCGGTTCAAATCCCGTCATGTGCTGTTGTGTGCTTGGGTACCTTCACCCTCCTGCCTCCAGTGCTGTTCGGTGGTGGTCCGAGGGGCTGTAGGTGCAAACTGGCAGCCACACTTCCCTCAGTCTGCCCCAGAACAGCTGTGGATCCATATGTAGTTTACCACCACTAGAGTGAGAGTGAATGAATAATGGACCCACTGTACGCACTTTGAGTATGCCTTCATAGAAAGGTGCTATACAAATCTAATCCATTATTATTATTATTATTATTATTATTATTATTATTATTATTATTATTATTATTGTTGTTGTTGTTGTTTAACCTCAACTGAATGTCACTTAACTCATAAACAGAAAAATAACAATAACAAACTTAACTGCTGAAAGGCATAAAATAAAATAAAATAAAATAAAATAAAATAAAATAAAATAAAAACATGCCTACACATAGCCTAGGCTCAGCTTGAAATGCTCTCACAGTCTAAACAAAGAGACATGTCTGTGCATGGTAGCCTGTTGATTCTGCATGTACACCTCCCTTTCACCCATTATGGTTTTTTACAGGAGCAGTACACAAGCTCCAAGATTCCAACAGGAGCAGGGGATAGTGTCATCCAGTCAATCCCAAAGAAGTCTTCCTCGATCTTCCAGCCATGGACCATTGGCAGGGGCATATCTGGCTGACTCTCCAAGCACCTGCTGTAAATGGCTGCCTGGTAGTTTGCCCACTGGAGGTTTTTCCATAAGGCATCCCTGTTTGGTGGCAGGCTTCTGTCTGTGCACTTGCCACTTTTGAACATATGGACTCGTGCATAGTTGACATCTCTACAGCCTTTGAGGTCTTAGAGGGCACATGTAAAAGCTATAATTGCTTCATATAATTGTCTTGTTGGTTGAAAAGATGTTCCCAACTTCTTTAAAGTGACAGTGCTCTTTTTCAGACAGCAGTGTTTTCATGGCTTTCATTTTACCAGTGCTGTTTAAAACACTGACTGTTTCACAGCCAGCAAAACAGTCGAGAGCATCAGACACATCATCACCAAGATGGCTGTGGATTCTCTGGACATGACTGGTGCATTTGTTTGCCCCCTTCCCTGTGTGGAAGTACAGGTTTTCTCCCATTTCTTTGCAGAAACTGATGGCTAGTACAAACACATCAGTGTCAGGACTGTTGATGACCATATTTGAGCTATACTGCATGAGCACATTGAAGGAACGGCCGAGTGTCTGCCTCCTCCTGTATTGTGAACAGTGCTGTCAGTGGGAAGACCTCAGCTCTGTTCCACTTTTGGCTATTCGTATTATGTGACACTCAGATCCATGTCCAACTATCAGTGTAATATCTTCTATTTGGTTTTTTCTGGACTTTGACTATGTTCATGTTTGACCTGTTCTTATTATACTTTAGCTTAAATATGTTTTTCAATACAAGACTTTCTTCTGTAGTGCCGTATTTTCACTTAAAGGATATGAATACTTTCTACTTTAGATTTTTATGATCAGAAAATTGAATGTGCTGTCCAAATTAAAATCTATGATGTTGTACAAACCTGTAATCTGCTGCATTGCCCTTTCTTTCCTCTTCCAATCTCTTTCAATGTTTCTTTTGTTGGCATATTGCATGTAGCACTCTCGGTGGTTCCAAGATTAGCTGGCACACTTGGAAACATATTTTTTGAATTATATTTTTGTACAGCTATTGCTACTACTTGGCTTTCATTTGCATTAAGGTCAGCTCACTCCAAAGAACTTTTAACAAATGTTGCCCAACTTGCAACTGAAAATGGTATTATTCTTGAGGTTGTACCTGCTGCCACATGCCTACAGCACTCCATATTCTTCCAGCTAAGCCATGCATGTGTGTGGGTTTCCAATGTGGGGATGAGATGACATAAAAATGATGATGAAGTAGAAGTAGTAGAAGAAGAAGAAAAACTCAAGTCTCATTAATTGTAAGATATACTAGTTTATCTGTTCCAAAGCATGTCTTGATAATAAAGTTACACACCAAAAGCTTATAAACTAGACAGTTTATGGTCTATGATAAATAAATTACCAGCAGTTGAAAATTCACATTTTGCATTGTTGGATCTTAAGAAGGTTCTAAGTTTCAAAATGCAAAAAGAAGAAATGAGAGTGAGACCAAAAAAATTGAGTAAACAATTTATTGAAAACAGAAGTTATATTTAAATAGGCTATGTGTGTGTGTGTGTGTGTGTGTGTGTGTGGGGGGGGGGGGGTCAAAAACAGAACAAACCATAACACAAAATATTGATTTGCAAGTTCAAACAAACAACAATCAATCAAACCAAGAGAAATCACTGACTATTTCCAAAACTATTAGAAAGCTAAATCAGAGTAAAAGTCTCTGTGTGCAAGAACATGCTTGTGTGAGAATCCCGTTAAGCTCACATGATTAGGAGAGGAGGTGGCTGTCAGTGTGTTGGCTGACAGTACACTTAGGATTTCAATTTTGGCTCTAGTGATTGTTTTGATAATCTTATTTTTATAAACCGACCCTAACACCACAGAGGACATAATTTCAGAGTGAGTATTTTATAATGTAGTGAAAACAAATTTTTTGGTAGAATTTTGTTTAAATCAAGGTTCCTGACAAAGTCAAAAAGTCTTGATGCAATAAAGAAATATTGATTCTTTTGAGCATTTAAAAACTAAAACGAGTCGGTGCCGACCCTAACACAAGAGGAAGGTTAAAAGCCAAAATTTGCACAGAAATGTGTATTCAATGTCATTTTCTGTCAGGTATTCACACTGTCACGACCTCCTGATGGCAAAGGTTAATAAAAAGCTTTGACTCTGGATGTGGTCAGATTGTTGAGCTGCATAAGCAAGGCCTGTGAGAATGTACCATCGCTGCTAAGGTTAGACACAGTAAGACAGTCATTTTGAATTTCTTTAAAAAAAAA
The DNA here is from genome assembly GCA_029814465.1 of Ostorhinchus cyanosoma. Taxonomy (NCBI): domain Eukaryota; kingdom Metazoa; phylum Chordata; class Actinopteri; order Kurtiformes; family Apogonidae; genus Ostorhinchus; species Ostorhinchus cyanosoma. The sequence goes on from JAPTYQ010057999.1 coordinate 5,922, forward strand.
TCCTGAGGGTTATGGAACAAAAAAGTCAAGTGGTAGACCCAAAAAAATTCCACTGGTACTGAGCTGGAGGATCCGATTGGCTGTCTGTCGAGACACAGGACGATCCTCAACCCACATCAAGGTGGTTACTGGTGCCGACTGCACCCCAATAACCATCAGATGGCAGTGGCCAGGGAGGGGCTTTCAGAACAAAAAACATCTTCAAAGGCCTCATCTCTTTCAACGGCACAAAATTACCCATTTGGACTTTGCAAGAGAGCACCAAACATGGGACACTGAAAGGAGGAAGAAAGTTTTATTCTGATGAGAAAAAAATTTACCTTGATGGTCCTGATGACTTCCAGTGTTCCTGGCATGACAAGGAGATCCCACTTGAGATGTTTTCTACGCAGCCCAGTGGAGGGGGCGCCGTCATGATCTGGGGGGCTTTTTCTTTCAGGTTGGGCAGGGGCATCAAGGGGCTGGCTGTGTGGAGATGTTGCAGAGGGCATTCTTCATGACTGAAAGTGCATTCGGCCCACCATCTAATACAGAATACATTTTGTTTGTTTTTGTGGTTTGATTGTGGGACACATTTACCATTGTATCATTTATGTCACACAATTTATGCAATGTCACATTCCAAATCAAAACATTTATTTCCCCCCTGAAAATGCTTCGAGATACTTCCCCTGGAAGTATCTCTGCTTCTGGACTCTAAAATGCCTAGTGTTTGCTTGCGTCATCCAATGTTTGAGCTGTTTGTTTTTCTCTCTACGGTATTCTTTTCTCTCTGCCTTCTGTTTTGTAATCCAAGGCGGTAAGGTTTTCCTCCCCACTGTCACCTTGGGCTTGTTTTTGGAGGATTTGTTGGGTATAGCCCTTTTATACCTTGATCTGTGCAAAAGTATCTCAAGTGTGACAATAGAATAGAATAGAATAGAATAGAATAGAATAGAATAGAATAGAATAGAATAGAATAGAATAGAATAGAATAGAATAAGCTTTATTGTCATTGCAAAAATACAAGTGTACAGTGCTAAGAATAAATAACAATAGAAATTGTGCAGAATGTATGGGTGTTATGTTCAGTAATGAGTGCAGTTGTAATTGTCAAGTATTATAAATAAGTGTAGAGTGAGTAGTGCAATTGACATGTAAATAGATGTTTCCCATTATCATTTGCAGTACATAACAGCAAATATATAAGCAGCTGACACTGTAAAGTATTTATTTGGGTTGATTTAGAGCAGCCACGGCTCTGGGATAGAAACTGTTCTTGAGCCTGGCTGTGTGGCTGGGCATGGCTCTATGCCAGGGGTCCCCATCCTGGTCCTTGAGGGCCGGTATCCTGCATGTTTTAGATGTTTCCCTCTTCCAGCACACCTGACAGTCATTATTAGGCTTCTGCAGAACTTGGTTATAGGCTTATCATTTGAATCAGGTGTGCTGGAAGAGGAGGAATACATCTGAAACATGTAGGATACCGGACCTCGAGGACCAGGATGGATGACCCCTGCTCTACAGCATTTGTCTAATGGCAGCAGTTCAAAAACGGGATGGTACACATCTGATTGTATAGATCTCTTCCAGCGTGGGTTGTTGAGTCCTGATGACTCTTTATACACTGGACACAACATGCTGGAGAGCTTCTCTATCCACTGAAGAGCAGCTAGAGTACCACACTGGGATGCAGTAATGTTAACCCTTTACGTGGAGTGTTTTTCAAAAAATGTTCAATTTTGATATCAAGATTTCAAAAAGCTGTAGCTTGGAAGTGGTTAAAGCTAAAGGCATACTGTAAAGGATAAAAATATTGGTTATGTCCCAAAGTTTATGATGGGAGTAAATTTACTTATCTAATTTTCATATTGTGATGTCACAAGGTTAGTAAAATTGAACTTTACATTGGAAGATTAGAAGATTACTTTGTGTTTTTGGTTGTTTGTCATCTTATCCTTAAAATAAATTAACTTAGACATGAATAGAAAATAAAATGCAGTATTAGTAGCTTTTTAGCCAAGCAGCAGAGTAGATGTACATTTTCATTCTCTGGTCAGCTGCATCAACTCCACCTATAAAGGTGTTGAAACTTTCAACACACGCTGGTTTCTTGATGTCACAAAGCCAGCCAGGCTTTCCTTTATATGAATCTGCTTCTGTTGCAACACATGTGTTGCCATGAATAGATAAAAACATAGTGAAATATTTTGTGTCATGCCATGCACAAGCCAGCAGTTTGCCATGTCGCATGAACACTTGATCATTTCTCCTTTTCAAAGGCAAATGAGCTGATCTCAGACCTTCTTATATCTCTCTCCTTTCACTCTTTTCTGTCCCACACATTCCAGTTCCAGCTGCTAATTCCTTGTCTATGGCTGATGAAGTACAGTAGCTGACCATGTACACCTCAAATCTTTTCCCTATGTATCATTAACCATCAACTGCCCAACTAAAAAATGGGTCCTCTCTAGCTCATCAGCCTCATCTGCAAGTCCTGTGTAGACTGACCACTGTAAGATATACCCTGAGCTGGCTTCACGTAATAAAAATATGAGCCCTCCAACATGTTCATTATTATTGGCAAAGTGGAGGAAAGAGGGAATTATCTCACCTCTGTTCATAGGCATGACTTTGCCCAAAGCCAGGTGCAAACGTTGGCCAAAATCCTGTCCAGTAGTCCTCAATCTCACATTTTTCTACAAGCCTGTCAACTTGCCCGAGTAGCCAGGTAGGAGGCCACCGTTGTCTACAGAAAAATCGAGCTGAAGCAATGTCCAGAAAGTTCTTTCTCTTATATTTTTGCACCATGTTCACCAACACACACAAAGACCCGAGAAGTCCACCTGTCCAAAAGGCAACAACCCAGATGCATACAGATTCTAATTCCACTAATTACTGACAAGTTCCATTTAATGGGTGATCCCATAAATAAATACACAATAAATATATACATAAAACCCATTGCCAATAAATATACAATTCATAAATGTATACGAACAACTAATAGCATTCATAAATACCCATAGATAATTCACATAAATATTTTCATAAAATCCAAACCATAAAACTCCCCTTCTAGCCCTTTCCCACTTGGTCACTCCCACTCAGAACTATCAAAAAGGTGAAGGTGCGGCGGTTGGCCCTTCACTATATGGTTGTCATGTTCCCAGGTCTCGTCTATGCATGCGTATTGCATATCTGTCGGAATCTGTCAGAATGGCAGCTAGTATATAGCAGTAGAAACGAATAGGCTGGAATATATGCATGCAAACAGTGGCAGTAAGTGCACATCCATGCTTTTACATTATAACGTTAATCAATTGAAATATTATGAAACAAGCAATCATATAGCCTGTCATATAAGCATTCTCTTCTTCTTCAGCATTCTTCTGCTTCGTACTAGCTGCCGCTGTAATTTCTGACAGATATGCACTGCGCATGCATAGATGAGACCTGGGAACATGACGACCATAAACGAAAGGGCCAACCACACCGGTGCCCCCCAGCAGTGTTGCCAACTTGGTAAGACTGTGACGTGAAAGCACATATTGTACTTCAAGTAAGTGATCTCCATCTTCCTAAAGCACAGACCGGCAGTCAGTGTCACAGTAGCCTTCCATCAAGTGTGAACATTTAGTTTTTAACTGCCTAAAACTTAGTGAACATATCTATCCCAGAAATCATCATCTAGAAAATTAAGACAAAAAAATCAGTGGACTTGGCATTTTTCAAAGCCGTCTGTTCACGACAGCCAACTGACTCATCAAATTGTCTGATCCACCCATCACACACTTACTCATGTCTTAAATGAACCCAGCCATCATCACTGCTATTCTGACCCCTGCCCTGCGATGTGCCTGTGCTCAGTGTGATGGTAGAGAATGTGTAGGTGCCCAGTCTCACTGCCTGAAGGCACTCTGTAAGGAAGTCCTGGATCGAGTTACAGAGCTGTGGGCTCAGGCTGAGCTGGTGCACTGCAAAAAAGGAGTGTCTAAAAACAAGATAAAAACACTAAAGCTGAGGAAAACGGTATTCAAAACAAGTGCAATATTGTATCTGTCCATGCAGCAAAATTATTCCACTTGACAAGATTTTTTGAATTAAGATTGTTAAATCTAGAAATAAGCATGTCTACAGATGTATGAACACTTAAAATAAGACATTAACTCTTAAAACAAGATAAATTATCAAACACTTTTAAATCTAAGTTGTTAGATTTTTTTATTTTGACAAGAACC
>JAPTYQ010058458.1:1581-24350 GCA_029814465.1 Ostorhinchus cyanosoma
AACTGTTAAGATTCATTCCTGCAATAAAAATGCTTAATAATTAAATGTGATTGACTTAGATAGTTAGTTTAAAGCTCAATGTACAGTTTTTATTAAAGATATGCATAATATTCAATGAAATTAGAAACATATGGGTGATTCTTACTACTTGTTACTATTCTTGCTACCATATGAAAGCAGCAGGATTTATGTTTTTGATAAAACATAAGCCCATGTGTTGTAGGACTATTATATACAAACCATGCTGTCTTTGAGGTATTTGGCCAAAATAAAAAGAACAGATGAACAAAAATTTAACCAACAGCATGAAGCTGTGCATTCAGCAATATTGTTGCTAATTAATTTGTCAGTGTAGAGTCTTGAACATTATCAAAAATGTTAAAGATATACTAAATGGGTCTTTGGCTCTAAAGTTTCCAATTAATAGGAATGTTCCTTAAAGGTCATCCAGGCTTGGCTCATCATTATCGATGTGTTACTTAGAGCGGTTGCTCATTATGACCGGATGAAGAGGAGACAACTTTGAGATCTTGACATAATGAACAACCATTTGTCCTGCTATGGGCACTTTTCCTCCATCCTAATGAACATGACCCATCAATCTACTTATAATTTCCATATATAGACTCCAATTCTTTGACTTTTTTTTTTTTAGGTAAATGTAAGCCTTTAAAATCCAGAACTGGTTTTGCGGCAACGTCTAGATAAATTTTTTCTCTACATTTAACCTTTCCGAAGTGATTTATCACCATTTGTTATAATATTATCCTCTGTATTTTGGATTTTTCAGCAAAAATCTGGTATTTTCCAATATTTAATGGACTGATCATGTACATATTCATAAACGGTTGGAATAAATTCAAAAGTGATTATATAAAAACAGAGAACATTTTTACTTATTTAGCAAAATATATCATTACCTTAACATAAACCCAGTGTGCCCATCCTCTGTCATTGATCCAACTCCATAGGTTTTACTGGTGAATCATTGTTGTAGATGATGGTGTTTCCACAGTAACTCCAGAGCCTCTGAACGTCCAAATGGGAATATTTGATGACCATGAAAAGATGACAAACTGCATTTAACACCAATTACATGTACTGATAGGATTAATGGATCAGACGTTATTAGACATTTTAGATCAGTAGATGGTTTTGGTCACTGGTAGTTGTTTGGATAATGTCAGTTCCTTCTCTACCTCTAAGAATGGATGGATTTGTACTGCGTCGTTTTTCTTTAATTCTTGAATTTATGGGTCTTTTCTTTCTCCTTCATCCACTGCCCTCCTCTTCTGTTCCGTCTTTTTCTTCCAAAGTTTGCAGCCATGTGCATGTGTGGACTCTGCATTAGTCAAAGGTACACATAATGTGATCCAGCCTGGATACATATGTTAACCCTTGTCCGGCGGGTCCAATGGGGTTAATTGAGTAATGCAGTTTGCAAGAGGGAGGAAGAAGATACCAAGAGGAAGGATGAGGCAGAAAACCAGAGTCAGGATCCAATATGACCGGTATGAGAGCATTAAGAGAATGAGACAAATTTGTGTAAATTTTAGAGCTTGCAAAAGGAGGGTTCAGGACAGAAAGGGGTTAATTGCCAGAGTGAATGAAATGAAAGACAGAGAGACACTGGCAATTAAAGAATTGTGGAAGGGATGGAGAAATAAAGACAAATGTGGGGTTAATGGTCAGGGTGTGAGCGACGGGCACGAGGTGATCGATGGCCAGGATGGGTTTTAAGTGGTACTGAAGGGGTTAATAGAGTGATTGAAATGGAACAGAGAGATGGGCAAATAGGGTGAAAGTGAAAGGGTTAATTATGAGTACAATAAACGATGAAGCCTTTAGTCTTCATGGACCTTGGCTCTTAATTAAGGGAACGCTGCTGCACCTGGGGCCCCACCTTGAATGGATGGATACGCAGCACCGACTGAAACGCTGTGTGTGTTAGTAATTGTTATAGTTATGAAGTCCACCTCCTCATGGATTCATTGTGCTGATGACTTGTCTTAATGACGTGCCTGGATGTGGGAGTTATTGGGGTGGGGGGGGGGTGGGGGGTGAATGGATGAGCGCACTCAGGAACAATGGACAAAAACAAGAATTAGAAGCAAAACATGTACAGAAATGAAGGATTTTTCACCGTTTTTCACGGGATCGCCTTCAGCTTTGATGACAGGATGAAAACACTGGTGTTGTTTTTACAAGATGTTTATACAGTGTCCCAACTAGGGGTGTAAGAAAATATTGGTTCTGCAATATCTTGCGATATTTCATTTCATGATACTGTATCGATATTTAAAAGTACTGTATCAGTAATTTTAAGCATTTATTCAAATACAGATCTGGCAGAGGTTTATTTTAGTTCTTTGTTTTTCTTTTTTGTTTTATTTACTATTATTAACTAAGTTTTATTAAATAATGGTTATGTGAAGCATCCTAAAAGCACTTTTTTGCGTCTGAGAGAGACAGATGTTAGTTTCTTTGTTGGGATTGGACAAAAATAATGTTATGATGTTAGTTATGAACCAATAGAATATGACATTTTTTACAATTTTTACAGAGAAAAATGTGATATAGTATTGGATCCTGTTCTGATCAAATAAAAAATTGAGTATTTTTGTATATTTCTGGTGTAATTCAATTCTTCCGGGAATTTTAATTATTTAAAAAAAGAACCCCCCCCCCCCGAAAATAGCCTTGTTAACAGTATCAGTGATCCAAGTATTGGGATTTGTATCGTATCACCAGATTTTTGACAATGCACACTCCTAGTCCCAACATTTATTTATATTAATAATTCTTTTAAAAATACAGTCCACTGCATAGGTTGTTCCATAAAAAAGTATATCTTAAAAAAATGTTTCCTTATGCTGCTTACTTAATGCAAAAAAGCAAAAACTTTTACTTTCCTGGATCTCAGGACGCTATACGGTTGTAATGATGTCATGGTGTAACAATTAATTGTGATTTCAAACGTCATGGTTAATTAATCATCAAGGCTGCCTCAAACCATCTCATAAAGTTCAGAAATTCATACCATAAATATATTTTCGATGCAGGCTCACTTTCATCCTCATACAGTTTGCTTTCACTACCATCATCTACGCAGTTTCAGTCTACCACTGTCCAACCCATTCACAACAATCTGGCTGCGTAGCTTTGGTTCAGTATGGCCGTTCTTCTCCAGCAGCTCAGACTGTCTACAAACTTCAGGAGGGTAAACCTGATGCAGTAAACCCTCTGTAAACATCTGATACTTCACAACTGTGTGAGACGTGGAGGAATTAATAACATGTTAAGTTTTACTTTCGTATAAATCCCAGCAAAATAATCATAGTTATCATGAAACTGCAATTTTTTCTCTGCCGATAATTGTAGCACCAAAGTCTCTAATCTTTACATCTCCAGGAGGATATAATTATTTTTTTTGGATCTGGCTAGAAATCCACCATTTTTGGAATAAAATGATTTAAATATTGACAGTATAGAGATGAATTCAACACTAGATCAGTAATAATAGCGGCAGTATTTCTGGTATTTACTTGGACTCTGGCAGGCTGTGATTTGTCCTGCTGAAGATTTTAATGAATCAAAAATGTTTTGACAATCTAACATAACTTTAAAGCATCTGTGTAAATCAGACTGCACATCAGAGTTCAGACATCGGACCCCCAGCTGACAGACTTGGGGTAATTTTTTGGCATTGATTTGTCAACAGCAGCAAAACAGCATGTGGCACAAACTCTGTGAGTCAATATGGATTAAAACAGTACACTTCAGCTGTAAACTGACTAAAAATAAACCTGGCCTCAGCCTAGTAACCAGTGCTAGTGACATCAATACTTACATACACTGATAGAAATGAATGTCTGGCTACAAGTTATTCATTTTTTGTATGAGACGACCTGATTGATCCCCTGAAAAATAGATCTTATGACAAAATAAGCTCATGATTGGAAAACAGTCCCATATTTTCCAAACTAAGACAGGAGCATTAGCATATCAGTATTCCTGTTTTATGATGCTGAAATAAAGGGTTAGTGTGTAAAGGTAGCATATACTATGCATTTAAAGGGCTCATATTTATCTAAACCCACTTTTATTAGTCTTTGGTTCATTCATTTATGTATTTGGACCCTAATAGTTCATACAGTTTGGAGTTGAACCCTCCACGTGCTGCAAAGCTATCTTTAGATTCATTCCAGCAAAAATCTAGTGGATTTCTACAACCTGTTTTAATCCCTTCTTAATTTGTTATGTATTATAACTAGTTACGTCACGACATTTGCACATATAAGGTCCAGACTTCCAACGAGCATTTCTTTGAGTACGACACAATTGTTTATCAGCAGCAGCGGTCGTAGTAAAAACTGAGAAAATGTCCAAACTTGGAGCCAATTACCTAAAATGTGAACAACTGGAAGTGGGTGGGGTCATGTGTATTTAAAGGGCCATTGCTCAAAATGTTCTTTTTCATGTCATTATTCAACAATAGGGTTGAAGGTGGACCTGTGGAGTTGAATGAATGAAAAATTCAGACCCAAGCAGAGCATTTACAGTTTATGGAGACCACAGGGAAATGTGGGAAAATGAAGAATGAGGTTTAAAAAAAAAAAAATCTAAATATCACTTTTTTTAAATACCCTTTGTGTAAATGAAGAGCCATTCTCTAAACTCATATTGTAATTTATTATGCTTCAAACTGACATAATGTAGTTTGATTTATTATTTACTTACTAAAATGTATTATCAATGCAAGTCGTATCCATCTAAATCTTGTGCTACGTTTCTCTTTCTCGAGCCTCGGGCTGTTTTCAGAGAATATGTTGAAATGTACCTGAGAGGTTGAAGGCTAATCTGTAACTCTGACTGAAATGAATTTTTTGCAGCTGTGCTTTTGGCAGTGTGTAATCTGTATTAAGGTGGATAGTCCCTTAAGTACACATAATTTAGTGTCAAGATGGATTTGATTCATGGTCTTGTGAATAGGCGATATAATCTGTTAAGAGACTAATGTAATCACTCCGAGCCGGCCATGAGCTCTACTCTTCACCTCAATCATAGAGATGTTAGAAGAACCTCCTCTCATGTCAACCTTTTGAAGAGAAAAGGAGTGTGGGTGTGATGTAGTAACCGTGTGTGTGCGTTCGTCATCACACGGGAAAACACCAGTTAGGCCCGAGATTTACATACATTGACAGAGTAATGCGCTGAGCCGTGAGAGCTTTGTAAAGAGTGAACCTGTCCCTGAATGTGTGAGTGATGATAACAGGCTCATTTAATTGCCTGACCCCACTCCCCCTGCACACAGACAGATCATCAGCTCCATGAGTGGGCGTCACATCATTTCTGTCATTCACCTTGAGGAGGTGGAGGTAAGACAGAATGACTGAGGTCTGACTGAGGAGAGACGATGTAAACAAAAAAAAAATCAGTCAGCAAAGCAGAAAAATGAGACAAAGCTATGCACCAGGCATTAATTCCCTCTAATTACATATATTATAGAAACATATTGTATTGTACTGCGGAATAAATTAAGTAAAGGCTAGGAGTAATTATTTTTAAGCATCCCTTTAGTGAGTCTGCATGCCAAGAAAGTATAGAGACGTTTCCGACCATTGCATGAGCTTTTTTGTGTAGCATCGTGTATTACCAATATCATTGTCCTTGACTGATTGATTGATTGTTCTGTTTATTTTGAATATGAATGAAGAAAACAAATATAACACTTAAACACAAGACATGAGACATATAATATATATTCGAAAAGGAGTGAGAAGAAACAGAACTTATCAAAATATATGATTTTCGTACTTAACCAATAAAGACCCAAACATTCAAAACCATCTACTGATCTGAACTGTTTAATACCTGTTGATCTACTAATCCTATCAATACATGTCAATAATTGGTGTAAAATGCAGTTATTCATCTTTTCATGGTGATCAGATATGACCCATTTGGATGTTCAGAGGCTCCGTAGTTACCGTGGAAACACTGTCATCTTCTACAACATTGATTCACCAGAGTTGGATCAATGAGGTGGAGATGCTTGTTTCTACATTCAGTTATTGATATCTTTGTCGAAAAAGTCACTTTTTCTTCAGTTTTCTCTTTTTCTGATATGATAATCTTCAACTTTAATATGAGCTTTTACGAACATCTACATGATCAGTAAATTAAATGCAGGAAAATACATGATTTTCACAGAAAAATCAACAAAATACAGCAGATAATTTAATAATAAATGGTGATAAATCACTTAAGAAGGGTTAAAAAGAGAGAAAAATTCACTTGGGAATTGCCACAAAAGTATCACTGGGTCTTTATGGGTTATCAGATTAGAGTTTGTGCTAAATAAAAGGAAATTAATTCAGTGAAATAATGAAGCCAATTAGGAAGTACTTTAAAGTTGTAGTGGTCACCGGATACAAAAAGCCACGACTCCCTTTGGCTCATTGAACTTATTGCTAAAAATCCTAATTCAATGTTCTTTTCCAGCTCTGTTTAATTGGGAACATGTAATAAATGATCTAATAGATGATCTTATTCATTAGTAAGATCTCAGGTCAGTTAGAAGCTTTGATGTCAGCTGTTTTGGGCTTTGTGTAACAGCTCACTTGTGTGCCAAGTTGGACTTTTGGAGCTTCTGTTTATTGAAGGAAATGCTCCCATTACGTTACAATTAAAAGACTGTAAAATGACTTTATTACACAGTGTTTGAAGAAGTTTATCATTTTGCCAAGTATTTGCTCACCATGACCTCTTTTACTTCGGCAGTTCCAACCCTTGTGTCTGTGACATCATGGTTCATCTGTCCACCAATTATATACCCTCAGATCTAATTGAAGTTCTTAGAATCAGTGTTGGGCTGAGAAATGCCTTTAATGTAAACCATATTTTCATGTCACAGGTGCACAGTAGTCCCAAAAGTCTTTATTATAGATTTATATTGAGAAAAAGTCATTAGCATAAAAAAATCCAAGAATAATTGGTTCTTTTTGTTTTCAAAATTTTAAATTTGTTCTGTTTGTCGAATAAGATTTTATTCAATACCTTTATTATATTGTTTAATTAATATCCAGGCAGGGAGAGCATTTCTGAGGAGACAACTTGGACATATTACAGAGTTGTAGCAACTCAGTGAGACTGTTGAAAACCAAATCAACGTACAAAACTAAGGTCTGTAGTAAAACACCTTGAAACATCACTACCTTTTCACTGAACATACTTGAGGGAAAACGTCTTGGTGGTTCTTCTCAGTTCAACTGGACTGGTTTGGCTCTTTTGAAAATGTTTCGTCTCTCATCCAAGAGACGTCTTCAGTTCTGAAGAAGTGATTAATTTGGTTTTCAACAGTCTCTCCTTCAGTTCTGAAGAAGTCTCTTGGATGAGAGACAAAACGTTTCAAAAGAGCCGACCCGGTCCAGTTGAACCGAGAAGAACCACCAAGAAGAATGATGACCTGGGCAAATGAGAACCAACACAGACAACTTTAGGGAGAACAGAAGTTTTGTTGCTGTGGACTTTTACTTTTTTTAATTATTGAAGAAAAAGTGTTAACAGTTTGGGCTTCTATGGTGACTCAAGAGACCTGAGTAAATACATCCCAAAAGAAAGAACAACAGCGAAAAAAACTAAAGGTTTGCACGGGCTGAACAAGCAACATGATGGATTGATTGTTCTCCCCCAGTCCAGAAGCTGATAAGCTGTCTGAGGGTCAGGAGACAACCTTTATATGTGCAACAATTAACCCCCTAATCCTTGAAAAGGGTTCCGATTATAGACCAGTAAAAGGCTAAAGCTGTGGTCGCCAGCCATATAGATTTAAGCTTCCAAAAATGCTCATTGTGTACTTGCAGCATGCTAATTAAGCAAATTACTTCATTTTTGTGTCTATGAATATGCTCTGTGTTGAGGTTTTAACTGTCAGCTGACACTTATTACCACTTTGAGCTTTGACATGTTAATCCTTAAAGACGACCATAAAACTCGGGGACTGTTTGTGTGTATGTGTGTGAAACCTAATCAATCAGATCTGACAGACAGCAAATCCTGCTTCAAAAGCCACTCAGACATCCATTGTTATGTCGAGAGCCAAACTGAATGAGATAAGAAGGTGGAAAGAAAGGAGAGGATGAAGGAGAAGGAGGCTGGATAAATGAGCTATCAGGCAATGTCAGAGCTGTAGACTAAAGCTTTATGCTGCTTTAAGTGTTGAAAAACCTTAAAGGCTTTATGCAGTTTACAATCAGGAACATGTCAGGAAATTGACATGGTCTTTTCACGCAACGTTTTCACCCAGAGAGGAACCAAATATCAGCTGGTCTCAGAATCCAGTGGAAATTCATGGACGGATTTTAAGTGCTTGAAGATCCGGTCATCGCTAAAACGTACATTGTGCAAGAGAGCCAATAAAACTAATGGCACAGTCGCAGTTGTTCTATTGACATTTAAGGTGCATAGATTGATTGGCGGTGTTGACTCATGCAGTGAGTATCAGGAAAGAACACATTCCACCTTAAATGCTGCTGGTAGACTTCGAGCTGCGCACTGAATTAAATTTGCAGAGGAACATTCCAAAGCCAGCCCGTTAAAGCTGAAATGAAAGCTTGCGTCATGTTTTAGTCTATAGATGAGCGTGTTTATTAGCATAGAGAGCGGGAAGTGAGACTGAACAGGGTTTAGAATAAGGCAAGAGAGGGAGAAAAGTGGCTTTAAAGTGTATGAAAGTACAGGTTGCACGCACATACTTAACATTTCATTTTTGTACTATAGATTTATGTGCTGCTATGACCTGTCTATTACGACTCTGCTTTCCTCAACTTGACAATTAGGGATACAGCGATTTTTGAACCCAAGACATGGAAGTATAAACTAGGCTTTAGAAGTCTTCCCTATGAAGATTACCTTTGTTTCAGCTGTGTGTGACCTATAAACAGTAGTCACTCGTGTTTTTTTCAGCTGCACAGTGAGCAATATACCTGTGAAATGACTGTCTGGCTATTAAAAGTTAGGGTTATTTGATTATGAACCAGGAAGGAGCATGTGTTACGTGTTGTCATGGTACTTTAGTGTAAGTAAAGCTACTATCAATAAATTGTCTTTTTACTGTCAATGACAGTTGCTAGCTCTGAGTGAACATCCGTGAGCTTCTAATGAAAACTGTAACATTAACCTCATTTTAAACCATTATTATCACCACAACTTAAATAAAATCAGTGATGACAACTCATTCAACTTTGAACCCAATGATCCCAACTGACCTGTAGAAAAAAGTATTCATAGATATATTGCATACTTAGGCAGTGTAAATCATTTTAAAGGGAGAATTCATGGTGGCGTAAGTTGGGCAAGTATTTTGCACCGTTTTATCGTTACTGTAAGTCATTTAGTGTAAAATGGCAGACTGCACAATGATCCATTGAGTTTCAGGTGTCTCCAGTGTAATTTTGTCTCCAAAAAATTCAAAGCGGCGTATGACTTTTGTCTACAATTTTTCATAAAATCTGTAAAATCAGAGTCATAGCCTAAGTGTCATGAAATTCATATGCAGTTTTCATCTTCTAAACCTTGCTCCATCTGTGTTGCTAATGCTACGCAACACTTTTAGCTATATAAAAAGTGCTGTCAATATAAAAAGCGTTCTTTCTGTCTTATGTTTTACTAAGCTATGAAACTGAATTTCCTGGATATCAACAAAGTTCATCTGCATCTGTATCTGTACTTGTATATACACATGCTTTACATCCACGTAACCACAAAAACATCGGCTAAAAGCTCAAGAAAACTGATTTTCAGAAAACAGAACATAACTCAAACAACAAGCATACAATAGACAAATATCAAGCAAATAGTCTGAGAACAGCGTGATGAATAATTTCAAAAAACAACAGACCAATGAGGCAAACTTTGCAGCGCTAAGCTAACACTTAACAGCTCCAACTGTACAAGTATTATTTCTCTACCACTAAAGCGAAACCAAGAGGAGCGTAAATAAAGTTTGTTATATGAAGAGATTATTCCAAATATTGCTATACCTTTGACGTTTTCTGATCATAACTCCATAATGAAGCTTCTGCTATCAGCTAATCCAGTGTTTTGTGCTACATTGAAATGATTCTGACTGGAAACAAATGGATATGGAACGGTCCATTGAGCTTCAGTCCTCCCCAGCCTGATTTCTTTGCCTCCAAAACACAATTTTCGTTAGAAGTCAATTTGGGGCCAACAATGCAAGGAACAAACAGGCAACACACAGCAACTGCTTCCTCCCTATTATCTATTTATCAACTTTGACAAATTTACAGTATTTGTGCACAATTACCCACTTTCTTCCCAGTGGGCGGAGCTTATGCCCTTTCCCCTGGTTAATAGTGCTGTTGTGTGTTATTAAAACCACTACTGGTGGATCATTGAGAATATGGCCTGCACAGAATGTGTCCATCTGTGCCACTGTGTGTCTCCATAATGCTGTTCCATATGGCCAAGTGTGGTGTACAAACAGCCTCCGGGAGTCGGTCGGAGATTGTTAATACGCACCAACTTACATGCAGATTTCCATCCTTGTGCACAAGTGCATCTACTGTATATGTACGTAAACATTCATGCACATACACACACGTGGTATGGATGCAGAAAGCGCCATCTGCATGAGTGAGGAAGCAGAAGTCATCATTATATGTTGGCTCTGTGACAGATCCTGAAGTTCTGTCTGAAGTTCACAAAGTCATTGAACAGTTGCACTGCTGGTACTGATGCAGGCTGCTTCTGTTTGCTTCTTTATCTTTGGATTGTACGGCTGCATAATGTCGTTCTGTATGCATTTCAATGCTGCTCTCTATTGCCTTTATATAGGGCTGGGAGATATGGGAAAAAATCATATCACGATTTTCGTATCGGTATGAATCACGATATAAAACAAATCACTATTTTTGTCAAGCGTAAATTTCCTGTTACTCAGAAGTTAGTCGTGAAGAACAGAGAGAGAGAGAGAGAGAGAGAAATGCATATGTTGCGGTACTTATGGAGAAGTCCCTCCATCCATGAAACAACATGCTTTGACAGTCTGACTCCTGGCTTTTATGCCTCTGTTCTACACTGGAACCCAAGCAGTTCCACCCTACTTTTCATTAACCCAGTCACTCCAGTTCTTGGTCATATTTTCTCCTGTTGAACACTCATTACCTCCTTCAGCCCAAACACTAGTGTGTGTTCTGCGGCTGCTCTTACACCTGTTCTGTGGGCGTCAACCTAACTTGATGTGGCTCTAGTGTGATTGGTTTGGCGCTACTTAATTATGATTGGCTCTCAAAACATGGACATGCAAAGTCTATTGAAAGTGTATCGAGCATGTCTCATATTTCTATCGAGGAAAAGTTATATCGCGATATATATCATTATCGTTTTATCACCCAGCCCTGCCTTTGTGTCTTGGATAATGTCTCGCTTTCTTTTTCTTTGTCCCATTCTCAGTCCCTCTCTTGTCCGTCTCTTTCCTCATAGTCTTTATGTCGCCCATTCATCTTTTAGTGTGTCTTGTCTGGATTTCTTGTGCTTTACGGAGAGGTGAAGGCGACCGAGGATCAATACAGGGTCGACGAAGACGTACACACGAACACACACAGACTGCTGAGCTGCTAAATTTCATTCATCCATATTCTCAATACGGAGGCAACACTTTCCTGATTATTGATTACTGTGGCAGTGGATTGATTACAGCAGAGAGGTCACACTCAGAGATGTTTGTGTGAGAATCTCTTCGCCACTTTCCTCTTTTGTGAGTGATACGCTGATTTTATGAGCATAAAGACTCCAACAGAATGAGATACTGGGTGAGACAAATAGGGACGGTTAAACAAAAAGAAATAAAACTGTAGCATTAACACGATTCAGACTGAGAGAGTGAGTTCAAGTGTATCAGATGCATGCATTAATCAATAAGCTCTTTGTTGCTTCGTGGGTGTATCCGATAGAACAAAGTGCCGGAACATGATGATTTACATCAGCTGATTTGTAGGGAGGGCACACAGGAGGTTATCAGAGGCGAAATTAAGCGAGGAAAGAGGAGGACGAGTAAGTAGGAGGATGGGGAAATAAGTGAAAAGAGGCAAGGTGAATGAGAGGAAGCAAAAAGGAGAGGAGGAAGAAGGAAGCCAGAGGGGAAAACGGGGCTAAGCAGGAATAACTGCTGATACGTAGCCTAGAAAAGCTGACCCGCCTCGGGGTTCATTCAAATTCTCTTTGTGATTCGCACAATTATTTTATGGGGATCACGAAAGATATGTGCAAGGCTTTTAAAAACTACTTCACTGCATGAGCTAACGTAGTCCGGTACTTTCACGCCTGTGCAGATGACCTTAGTGTGCCACATTAGAGAGCCTGTGCTGATTTCTTTTATAGGTGCACCACAAAGAGCGCAATCAAAATTATGTCACGAGGCAGAAAGTCCATACTTTTTCAGTTTGGGATGACATCAGTAGGGCAGTGAAGGGGATGACGACATGCACATATAAAGTCCCTTACACTGTAGTCCATAAACACAATCAATCTAGACAGGATGGAGCTTGAAACTTTGTCTTTGCTTTTCGTTGAGGTTCCTGTTTTCAGCTGAGAAGCAGGTGTGCAGATGAGGAATAACAGATCTGTTTGACACCTCTTACTTCTTTATTTTGGGTCAGAGGTAGGGTGTTGGTTTCACCGGTGAGTCCCAAGTTGCAACTCAGATGCAGTTTCAGTTTTGCGGGGCTAGGTGGTGCTGTCAGTCTATCCACTGTCACTTTATGTGTGGGGCTGAGTGTGATTGTGTGTCTGTGAGTAATCAAACCTCACTTCTTTTTTTTCTCATGAGGAGGATTTTGTACCTGAGGAAGCATCAGTTCCTTTCAGTTTTTTGTACCTGATGTTCTGATCAAATTAAATTCAGTTGTAGTAATTCCCTGTTTTTATCTCGTGTGAAGTTATTAAAGCAGATGTTACACATATACAAAGCAAAAAGAGAGAACCAAAGAATGATGTCTTATCTTCCCTAAATCCTCTAATGCAGGGGTGTCAAACATACAGCCCACAGGCCAAAACCGGCCCGCTGAAGGGTCCAACCCGGCCCACAGAATGAAATTCTGAAATGTCAAAGTTATAATAAAGATATTAACAATCAGCGGTGTCAAAATCATTTTAATTCAAGGGGCCATGTACAGCCCAGTTCCATCTTAACTGGGTCGAACCAGTAAAATACTATCATAATAACCAATACTTAATGAAAACTTCAAATTTTGTTTGTGCAAAAATTTTACTTATTATATGCCATATTTGAATTATTGTATTGAAGTACGGGGCAACACATATATGAATAAGACAAAGCCATTCTTTTTATTATAGAAAAGAGCAATAAGAATCATGTACAATGTTAATTTCAGGGAACATATAAATGAGTTGTTAATAAATTATAATTCTTTAAGTTTAAAGCAGTGTTTTTCAACCTTGGGGGCGGGACCCCACGTAGGGTCCCCTGGAATTCAAATGGGGTCACCTGAAATTTCTTGTAATTGTTAAAAAAAAATCTAAAATATAGAATAAAAAATATATGGTGAGTTGAGAGAGACAATCGCAATCCGTAAAAGACATGACAAACTGTGAGTGTGAAACTGAAGCACTGTGGTACTGTTAATGTGTCACATGTTCACTGTGGTCGGTTTCAGATGCTGCTGCTCTTTCATAATTCATAGTTTGAATTATTGTTTAATTGTCTCCTTGTAAATCCAAGCTGGACTGACTGTACATATCCTGACCAAGGAAAATCTAATTCTCTCCCTTTGTGCTGTAATCTACACCTGGCTTTTCTGCCTCTGTCCATAATAATAGACATTATATTGATTAAATGTCCTCTAAAATTAATGTTTATTTGCAACATAGTATAGCAAACTATTACAGGATCAAAAAAAATTATTTTTGCAAAAAAAAAAAGTCTGTGTTTTGAATGTCTGGGGTTGGCAGAAATTTGAGATGTAAAATAGGGTCAGAGATGAAAAAGGTTGGGAACCACTGATTTAGAGAGTTAGCTGAATTAAGGACATTGTTGATTGTGTTTAGAGTGAGAAACGATCTTTTGTCTGCAAAGTTGTGGAGATTATTTGTTTTAGTTTCACAGGATGAAAAACATACAAGGCGGTTTAATTTTAAACAGCAAAGGGTCCGGACTAAGGTAAAGCAAATGTGTGTTTCTGTTGTGGGGGTCAGGATGTGGAAATCTTAGCCAATGGAAGAGTCAAATATGCACAAATATTTTTCAGTTTAAGAGGTTTTATAAGGAGAGAATAGAGAAACTTTATAAAAACATGTAATGGAATATTTGTACTTCTGGATTTTGGAATTGTTTACTGTAACAGCTGTAATGGCAACTTATCTGACGTAAGCAGATGGTTTAAGAAAGGGGCAGGTATTTTAATAAGTTTCCTTCATCCTGCTCCTTTCCAATCATTTAGATTCGAATAAATAAATAAATGCAATGAAATGAAAAAGTAAATGTGAAAATGATAAACTGAGGCAGAGTATTGTTAAAATTGCACATATCTTTCTTTAAAAATTCCAGGTTGTACGTTGTTATTCATGCTATTCTCATTGTTAATAGGATACTTTGCAGATGTAAACGATTTCATACTGTAATTTTACATTTTCACTGTTATTATTTTACTGGTCCGGCCCATTTGAAATCATTTTGGGCTGTGTTTTGGTCCCTGAACTAAAATGAGTTTGACCCCCCTGCTGTAATGCATCACATTCTGAACCAGTGAATGAAAATAAGCTATAAGACGACACTTCCAAACTATACACACATATGCATTTGGATGATTGTAGTGTTTTATTGATCCACTCCAAACCAATCGATCACTGCCTAATCGACCCGATTAATCAGGGTATGATGTGGAAAAATGTTAACGTAGGTGTGTGCACTAATGCCATGTTATGCACTTAGATCCCAGGCTGCTATTGATTCAGCTTTCTCAATTCCATCTACTCTTAATTTTAATAAAAGCATGGAAGGAACTCCAGAGCAAATACAGACACGCACATACAGAATACTGTGCAGTCAGCAGTCCAAAGGCCTCTCAGCATTCTAGCCACAGGTAATTTCTGATTATTTATGGTGTTAACTGCAAAATAAAGAGGTATAGGTAATCCCGGCTTATGTCATTTCTAGTATATGGAGTATTTTAACCTTTATTTTCATAGTTACGGAGGAATTTCAGCTCATTGTGCTTCTCAAGGACTATAAATCTGAGAAAAATGACTGAAGCCCCAGCAAAAAGTATTTTACTTCTCTCCAGATGAAGCCAAATTAAGGCTTTAGTCTTTGTGCAGATGCAGGCTTGAGCGCAGGTATTCAATCTAACAAATAGATAAAGGCATTTTAACATGAGGGTGTCAGTGGTGCGATCAAAGTAAAATGTGTGTTGTGACAGTAAGCTAAAACAGAAACAAGAAGAAAACAATAAAACACAAGTTTTCCAGCATCTTTATCTTTGGGTCTGTCAGGGTTGTTGACAGGACAGCTGATCGGGGGGTTAGATCCAGGAAGGAGTGTGCGATTCTGAGAAGATAGTACTGAATTTACATAAAAGATGAAACATGAGGCAACTTGGCAACGTCTCAAACACTAGCATTATGTGGCTGGACTTCATGACCACTGGCACTGGAACATGTTGAGTATGGTTCACTGTGTTGCTGCTTTTATGATGCAGCTCTCTAGTGCTGTGAATTCTAATGAGGAAGTACTGTTTGTTTTTGTTTTTAGCCATATGAGTAGGTGTGGTTTGTTGGCCTCTAGAGGATAAAGACACCCGACTTACTGTTCCCTCTAAAACTCCCTCGGATTAAAATTTAATTTTGCTTCAATTGTGCTGCAAGAGCTGGAAAACTGCCAGTTTCTCAACATATATGCCTTCCTTCTGGAGACTGAATATAAGGATAGATGATATACTTATTGGTGCCAAAGTAGAAAAGGGAAGCCAAAACGTCACAGTTATGGAAGCTGCCGTGTTGCTTCTGGGTACTAGATCTCCACAGATCATCAGGTCTTAAATTTGTCCAAAATTGAGGTTTTAATTATCCTTAAGAATTGTAAGTATTAATCTTGAATATGTCAATTCACAGGTCCTGAAAAACACAGACACATTAAAATAGACTGGTGTATTTTCTTTGGAAAACTTGAAACAAATTTGTGTTTTAATCAAATGAACAGAACGACTAAAAGTTGTTCATAGGTGATGGAGGCACATTTCAGGTGGAGCCCATACATCTGCAGACACCAAAAACCTCAGTCACTGGTTGGGTAATATTTCGCAGTATGGTTAAGATCAGTTCAAAGTAGAGGTGCAATGGTCCACATCGTACCGTAACCGTACGCCCCTCACGGTTCGGTACGAGCATGTATGACTCATTTGTCATTTCCAAATGACATTTCCGGACAACCTGCATTTATGTTAGAGCTTTGCAAGACAACTGACTTACGGAATTCTACTGTCATTGGTTGTAGCGGGATGCGGAGCCCATCTACACGGCGCAGCCCGTTAGAGCCGGATGGGTCCATATGGTGAAGGCTCAAGTCGAGATGTGGAGCACAGCCCTTCTACTTCCAACTACCCTTCTCAATATTAAAATTAGTACCTACATTAGTAAAACTTCCTGTCGTCACCATGTTTGTTATTCCTTCTTCTTCTTCTCAAAAAACTGTACTCCAGTATGGTCATTAAGAGTGGGGTCCTCTGGTGGATTGATTGAGAAATGCTCATTCCAACATACATGAGACTTGGAAGTATGAAGGCAGTGATGTGTGACAATATTAGAAATGGATGTACCTATTTACGTGTGTAAAGGGAACATAAATGAGCATTACAGCTCTCCATCAGCTCCCAGTTATGTTTCGGCGCACAGCCAGCCTTTGTGTCCGTACCGTACCATGAACCTTGAATTGTGACTAAAGAACCGAACGGTGGAGAACCTGTACTGTTGCGTCCCTATTGAAGTACCCAAAGTGACTTTTTGGTATTTTTGTGAATGTAAAGTATTAAATATGATCAAACTGCACTTGAACAAGATCTCAAAAAGTCTTAAATGTGTCGTCTTTGAGCCAACAGATAATCTATGAAAACAGCAGAATCACACCTGATGGAATACTATCAGTAATGAGTAATCCAAACTACCAGTCATACATACTGAATGGTGAATATGGATTGTTTTGCCCAATAATGCCAGAAAATTAGCGCTTTGACTGAACTAGTATTTCTTTCAACTCTTGCCTATAAATATTTAGTAGACGATCCCGTTTCCACTTCTTTCTTAAGTCCTGGTGTTTGTTTTTGGCTGTTTTTGCTGTAAAACTACACAACTTCTTAGTGAATTTTCTACATTTGCACCAAGCTGTGTGAACTTTAAATACCAAAGCTTGCATAAGGTAATATTACATCACCAAATGTAGGCAAGCATTTTCAAAAGTGTGCACAATCTACTGTGATCTCTGTGTGAAAAATGAAAAAGAGAGCCATATTCCTCATCTAATTCTCAGGCACATATTGACAAAATTGCCTAAAAGGAACTGAGGAAATAGGCAGAAAGTAACGTTTCGTTCAGCTGAAAATGGACACATTACCACAGGAGCACTTGACACGGTGACACTCGGAGGCAACTTCAACTTCCAGGTTTTTCTTTTTTGCTGGGCTCTCTTGACATCCCACAGCTTTTTTCCAGCAGAGCACATCTGTCAGCCCCCTTCATTATTATCATTATAATTCTCTCTGAGCTTGTCTCTCACATTCTCCGTGGCCATTTTTTTTTCCTCCCTTCCCCACTCTCTGCAGTTTCACCTTTCTGCCTCTTCTACCCCTCTCTCCCACTCATGCTCGGTCTGCGGTGTCATTTTGTTTGGCAGGTCTTTGAGTCTTTTGTCGAAAGAAGCGAGTCGAAGTCGTCTCCTCTCTTGTCTGGCTGTCTTTTCAAGAGACTGAGCGAGGCTATGTTGAATTTGTCCTCCCGATTTTTCATCCTGACATCCTTTCTGATGTTCTTCTCTCTGTATGCACGCTCATGGAAGCTGTTGGTCTACATAACACTCTTTGAAAGACACATTTACTGTACTTAAAATGATCCTCTTTCCATTTTTTCTATTGTCTGACTTTTTTTTTTTTTTTGTGATATGTTCAATAGTTGTTATGAATTACCGGTAGATTAGGGCCTGATTAAAAAGAGCTAATACAACAGGGAGGCTGTGTTAACAAGCAAGTTGAAAGGAAAGAGCAAAATAAGAGTCATTTTGCCAGCGTAACAAGAACAAAGATGGAGCGAGTCAATGAGAAATATGTGTGTTAGACAGATGGAAGAGAGGAGTGTGACAGAACAAGAATGTGCGAGGAACTGGGAAGCAACGGTCGGTCTGAAAAGTTGGTGAGATATGGAAAAGGGAGAGGGTGAGAAAGGTGTGATATTGAAGGACTCGATTCTGCTCTCTGGGAAGGAAATGCAGCTCTGTCCAGCCGAAATAAAAGAGTACACGAGTAGTATGTTACAACAAAAAGTACTGAACATATTGGTAATGGAAGCAAGATATGTAAACAATGTAGATCCAGTCAAGTCATAAAAGAATGCCTAATATTTACTGTGCAATATCCTACAGGTCGATCAAAAATGAACAAAAAACTATTATTGCTACATTCATTGATTGTCGCTTTTCTCTGATTCGATGTAGATATTTTCTGGTTTCTCCATGATAATAAACTGAGTATCTTTGCGTTGTGAGCAAACAGTAATTTGAGAGCCTCTTGTCAGGCTTTTGGAAACACTTTTACAACATTTGCTGATATTTTACAGATGAAACTCATGAACATGGAGATGTCCGTGTAGGTTCGCATTTGCCCAGGTCATCGTTCTTCCTGGTAGGCCTTTTCGCTTCAACTGGACTAGTTTAGCTCGTTTGAAAGTGTTTCGTCTCTCATTCAAGAGGCTTCTTCTGTTCATGAACATAGATTTGACAGATGAATTGACACTAGGGTGAAGTTAAGGGAAGGTTTTATTACAATAATCTATGCCAAACTTATATTTTTGTGTAGGTAATTAATTGTATGTATTTTGAAATTGTGATTTGTGACATTTTTTTTGTAGTTTTATGAGTGTGAGTGTTTGTACAGTGACACAGTTTAGTGCCTCGTTCTGGGTTTATTTTATAAACTCTAAATAGACTTCTTTCATTCAAATACATATTATATTATTTATGTCATCTTCTAAATACAGTGTTTAAAATGAATAAATGCATATATCTATGCAAAATGCATTTGAATATAATGTTAAGATTATTTGTATGTTGTAAATATTGTAAAAAAAAAAAGTATATACATTAGTAATTGAAATAAAAACTGTTTAATTTGATATTTACTTTTGTTGTCCATCCGTGACGCTGACATTTTTATAAACTCTTTCTATTTAGGTCTAATCAAATATTTTTTCCTCTAACCAATTATTGGGTTGTAAAATGAAGGGTTTAAAGCAAACACTGAATGCATTTGAGCATGAAAATGTCAGAGGAACTTCACTTTGGAGAACTTTGGAATTCTTGCAAAAAATAGAGATTCATTTTTGTCCATCTGTGGTGCAGTAGTGTTTGATATTTTTCATTAAACAATATTTGAAACTAAATTTTGCCCTTAGAGTCTGTTTCAGATGGCATTTAGACCTTTACAATTATGTGGAATATTTGTCTTAAACTGGTCTGGTTCAAAAGTTATGAATCCAAAAGTAGTGGGCGGTCCATCTGTGACACCCTTGACCCCGCCCACTAGTTGTAGATTATACAATCTGCTGAAAGGAATCTTTGCTCAGTGTTCACAAAAAACACTGCAGCTTTAATTTCAATACAAAGATAATAAAACTTTCATTTTTGCAACACTTTGCACCATAAACTTATATTTAAGTTGTCTTGGCAGTGTATTTTATGGCTTACACAACGTTATGGCATTTAATATGTTACTAATGGATTTATCTGTTATATTTTGGATCTGACGTCTTGGCTGTTGACATTTTAATCTGTCTGAAAAGTGCACACGCCGGCCAATGTAAACCCTTTTTGCGACTTAGCATTAGGTAGCATGAGTTAATCTCCTCGACCCAAAGCCAACAGGTCTCAGTGGGACCCATATCACATCAGTGTGTGTCTGTATGCTCATGTGGACGTTCTCTGTGGGACAGAGAATACGTTGCATCCTTGTGGGTTTCGGTTTAGCAGGAAGCCTCTGGCTTTACTGGCAAAGTCCCCTTTCTTTACTCTTGGCCACTATAGACGAGTCCCACACACACATAGACATATGCACACATACAGGTCTATTCAGCTCATACATAGAGGCCCCTAGAACACTGTGTTGACAAGCTCTGTGCTATGTTAGGCTAAACGCAGACTCAGTGCAATAGTCAATGGACAGGGATTCACACTATATAACACAGTGGGAGTTAACGGAGCTGCACACACATGCAGAGGAGACACACGAATGGAGGCAACTGTTAAGAATTAGACACACACTGTCACAGGAATGCTGGGCTCCTTGGACGTCCTCTATAGCGTCCTCATCCACAAGGTAACGCAGCAAAGGAACGCCGTTAAAGTTAGGATGATCGAAAGAAACCTGATCTGTGGGATGATATGAAGTTTCAGTCATTTAGGTTGAAAAAGCCTGAAAATGTTGGATGGAAATTGTTTGTCTGAGTGTGTTCTCAAGCTCCTGCTGGTGTTCATTTAGAGTTATTTTAGTTGTGTGTCACGTAATGATATATATTGGCTGGCAGATATATTGGGCCAATATTGATATTATTTTCTTGTATCTTTATCGACCTGTTGCATTGGCCGATATGCTCTTTTTTTCCCTGCCATGATTTACTGATGGGTGAAGTTCACGGCGCCTCTGTGCTTGTGGAGATACTGTTGAAAAAGACTGAAATAATAAATGATTGTTTGGTGTAGTAATATTTATTAGGTTAACTGTCACAATTGTTATTTTCTAATTCTAAGTAAAGAAGATTTTCTGACATTTGTTATCATTTGACAGAAATCACAAATCAGTATGGGCTCCAAATATTGGCTTAGAAATATTGTATGTCTGTATCGGTCATCGGCTAAGGCTGATGTTAAAAAAAAAAAAAAAAATCAGTATCGGCCCCAAAAAATCCATATCAGTGGATCACTAGTGTCACATACTGAAACATTTGTGAAACATAGTTTAGTTATTATTTAGTTATTTTATTATCTTTTTTTGTGTAATTTGTAGTAGTTTTTATTCTGTTCTATTTAGCTTTTATATATTTCATTACACAGAGTGTCCCTCCCAAAAAAATGGACATCATTTAAAATGTCCATATTGGAGCGAGTACATGATCAGGTGAAATGATACTTAATGGGATTTATATTGGACATAAAATGTTTTATTCTACAAATTTCAGATGAAAAATTCTGTTGGATGGTAATTTTATAATGTTCCAAAGTTATTCCAAATGTTCTGTGTGTGCGTCCAGGTCCTTTTTTCCGACACAAACATCCTTCCTCTTGAAACTTCTTATGCCACGTCCAGATCTGCTTTCCTGCTGGTGCTTGTTTATGAAATTTCCTAACAAATTCACGTTGCTCATTCACATTTGACTGAGTTTGTTCGTACTTCAATACACAGAATGCCTTTTCTGTTGCACTAAATGGCATGTCTGTTCCTGAAAGCACCACAATAACAATGATTACAGTTTTTTTGAGCAACAACAGCAAAAATGTAAACAAATTATTAGGTGATGAAATGTCAGATTTTTTCGGACACCCTGTATGTTTTATCCTTTTGCCTGGGTAACTATATTTCTTTCTATCATGTACAATTGATTGAATGACAATAAAGCTGAGTCTGTCTAAAGCAGACCTGAATCCGTTAGCACCTTTGCTTCCACTGCCTCAGAATTTTGCTGAGCTGTTTGTTAAAACCTTGAGTAAAAGCAGCAATTACTTAATGGGGCAACTATGAGATGATTTGTGAGGGAATCGCTGAAAATAATCTTGTTTTTTTCAGCTGATGGCGGTGTATGAGGAGCAGGAGGCCCAGCAGAGGGGCGTGGCTAACACAAGCCTCGCCCCCAGCCCTGACGTCTACCAATCCGAGCTCTCCGTCTTCCAGCCAATCACAGGAGGAGAGATTGAAGTCACCTCATCAGCCCTGAAGTCAAGTGAGTAGTTCTTCTTACTGTACCTTAACCACTGATGTGTGTGTTTTGTTTTTTTTTTTCAATTCTCTCTTTAGTAGGAATTTCCATGGTTCACATGTTTATTCACATAATTCGGCTGTCTCATTTATTCATCTGAAAATTACAATACAATACAATACAGATATCATTTATACAATACAAAATTAAGAACTAAACTCTCTAGAACAGGAATGCAGGGGTGCACATTTATTGCAATATTATCGTCTGTATTTTTAACTTTTCAGTGTAAATCTTGTTTTTTCCTATATTTAATTCACTGATCACGTGTATGGTCATTAATGATCAGAGTAAATTCAAAGGTTCTTATAGCAAAAGTGCAGAAAAATGAAGAAAATGTCTCTTTTTCAACAAAATATACCATTAACTGAACATCAAAACAATTTATTATAATATTATCTGCTGCATTTTGGATTTTTCCTGTAAAAATCAGGTATTTCCCGATATTGAATGGACTCATCATGTACATGTTCATAAATGGTCGGAAGAAATTCAAAAGT
>JAPTYQ010058598.1:0-10118 GCA_029814465.1 Ostorhinchus cyanosoma
GCTTCAGTTTGAACATGTGACACATAAACAGTACCACAGTGTTTCAATTTGTCTGGGATGGATTGGGATTGTCTCCGGCAACTCAACATATATTTTTTATTCGTAAGTTTTTATTATTTTTTTTTTTATTTTTTAATCAATTACTAGACATTTCAGCCGACGCCTCATGGGGTCCCGACCCCAAGGTTGAAAAACTCTGTCTTACGCTCTCATTAAAAAAAGAAAAACATGTTCTATACATAGTACTTTTTTCATGTTGAAGCCAAATCTCTGTTACTGTTAGACTCAGTTCCCCAAAATCTTTTAAGACATATCATGTGATTCATCTCACTTTGGATGTAGTTCCTGAAATTTCCGATCATTACTGAAAATATGGAGTTACAGCTAATTAAAGCACATCTCATGTTACAATACTAATGTATGTACGGAGCCACATTTGTATCAGTATAATCCAATCTGGTTATGCATCTTCCTGAACTCT
Organism: Ostorhinchus cyanosoma; assembly: GCA_029814465.1. Lineage (NCBI taxonomy): Eukaryota > Metazoa > Chordata > Actinopteri > Kurtiformes > Apogonidae > Ostorhinchus > Ostorhinchus cyanosoma. The sequence goes on from JAPTYQ010058598.1 coordinate 482, forward strand.
CCAGTTATTACTGAAATACAGCGTTTCCCATAAAGTTGGAATAATCTTGTTTTCAGACACGTTCCTGTTTTTATTCTTATTTATATCCATCAGTATCACCTTGGACCAGATGAAATGATTACATACGCAGTCCCACTTACACTTCATCTGTTAAGAATCCATCATGTTCAAGAGAAGAGCTAGAAATATTTTATTCCAACTTTATTGGCAACAATAGTGGCTTTTCCATCGACCCTCTGTTATATTTAGGCCTATTTTGTTCATTGTTCTGGCTCTGAGTCTAAGAACAGGAGTGAGTATTTAAAATATTATGTTCAGTTATTTGATGATGAGAACAGGGGTGGGATTCAATAAGTTTTTCTTCTTCCCACTCCTTTTTGAGTGTAAATGAAAGATTTAGGACATTACGCACTTCTGTTTTTTCTACATTTAGTAAATATCAGTAAAGTTTTGCACAGATGTCCGATGGAAAAGCCATTAGTGTAAGGAGGTACGGCTACTGTCATAAATACTAATGCCCTGTATGGAACTAGATTTGTGTCATTATAATCAAACAAAACATCAAAAATCAAAAGGTTTCGTCAGCACAATGACATCGATATTGATGGAAGAACTGAAGTGATTTGGGTTTTTATCCAGAAAACATGTTCAATGGATAGATATCAGCTCTGAAATTCAACTACTATGAGCTGTTTGTGTTGGTTTCATTACATTTATCCAAACAAATGGAGCTTTAGTTGAACCAGGCATTAAAATGAACAGGAAACTGAAGTATACTGTAGAAGTCGACCAACAATTATTTATGTAGTTGTGTAAAATATTGCACCTTTTTTATGAAGTGTTTGACAAAACTGAAATCCATGAAAAGAGTGTGCAGTGTAAACAAAAAAACATACTGAACAAAAGTCGATAAATAACCTGAGCGAACTCGAAAAAAAGCAAAAGACCAATAGTTTACATGGTTACATTTGAAAGTCAAGTTATTGTTTACTGCTGAGATTATGAAGCAACAAGCATGAGAAGTTCTGTGGTATTTAGCGTCTGGGAACTGATAAAACATACAGAAACTAGAGAAAATAACAAATACTGAAACATATAAAAGATAACAAGTGGTTCCAGACACAACAAACCCCGCCCCTCACACGTATTGCAGCTTATTCTGGCATCGATCCAGCTGATGACATCATAACCACTGCCTCTATATATGTGCCGAGTTTGAAGTAAACTGAAACAAAATTGATGTTTTTACAGACATTTGAAAATCTGTTCATTATAATTAAACAGGAGGAAAAAAAAATTAAAAATTCATAAAAAATTTGAACTTTGACCTACTTTTCCCAAAATGTAACCACATCTACTCTGGGCCAGTGGTAATCTATGAACACAGTTTGGCTTGAAAACACTAAATCTGTCAATGATGTGTCCATGTTTTGTTTGATTTTACTTCCACTTTAGGCTAAAATGACTTTCCAACACTCACATGGACCTGAAATACTCACAGAACTGTGTTCAGAATCTATGTTAAGTATTTTGAACACGTATATTTGGAAGCATATTGTGTTTTTGGAGGACAATGACCATAATTTGACACTCTACAATAAATAGTAACTCTATCAAATATGGAATCATATGTGTGACAATATAATCAAACAAAACTGATTAAATATCAAGCAAAACTTCAAATTTGGCGTCACATAAAACATGTCCGTGTATGTAAACATGAATACACAGAACGCAGTCATCAGTAGGAATCTGAGAAACCAGCCGTGTTCATCTTTGCTCCAGGGTTTTTCGGAGGTTAGTTCGGTCGAGGTGAAAAATATCTTTGAAGATTTAACGTGTGATTACAGAAACTGTGTCATCCCGACAAAAGTTCAGTGTAATATGACCAAAATCCTAATGTGCCAAACAGTTCCATTCTGGTGTTATTTAAGATCACTTCCACTATTAACATGACAAACCCTGTGTTGTACATACACACCGTAAATAAAAACAACACTGATTCATTTCCTCTGTAATTGTTGCGAGTTTGTGCCAATCAATTATCCCGGCAATCAGCGGCGGTCGCGTTAACACGAGGCGTTTACTGGCTCTCAGCTTTATAAATAGCTCCGTTTGAGTCCCATTCATTACGAGGCTGAACTCTGAGCGCTCTGAAGGCGACATGAAGTGAACCGCAGGGTAACGCTGGCAGTTTGAAGTGACAGCGAATAGAGTCCCCACTGTTTGAGTCTGAGCAGCAGCTTGTGCCAGTGAGTGGGCACTCACCCACGGCTGCAGGATAAATAAATACCATTTGTATATGTACTCAGGCTTCACAGTCACGTTTTATAATTCACCACGACCAGAATATACATTTTAGCTGCCATATCCATCCCAGGGAAAATTATTTTCCTCAGGATATCATTTATTTATGTGTTTCTGTTCAAAAAATGACACCCATGGGTATTTGATCTGTAGTGTTATGTCGAGAGCCTCTGAGCAAATAGAAATGAAAAAACATCAACAGTAAAGTACAAATAACTATTAAAATGTGTAGTTATTCAGCTGTTAGTTCAGTGTTTGTGTGATACAGGATATCCAAGACGCAATCCTGCAATTTGATTAAATTAGTTTATTTATAATTTCTCATGTCACGGTCGTATTTATTTGGTCTCATATTTTAGGTGAAATTCCAACAGAAACAGTGGCAGCTCTGAATATGGAGTTATATTTGTGTCAATATTATGAAACAAAACCTATTAACCCTTAAAGACTCAGACCTATTTTTGTGGTCACATCCAAATTATTTTTCATCCCTATTTGTACTTTTTAAAGTCTGAACCATTAAATCATTGACAGAAAATTCCAGTTCTTTGAAACTGGAGCCTTCATTGGTCCTTCTGAACAATCAAAAAACTTTTTTTTTTTTTCAAATATCAATTTCCATGTATTAGTTTTAATTTTGCATCATGTTTGATCCATCAGGTCTGAATGCACAAATATTCTTATTTTTGAACAAACAAAAACATAAAAGAACTCAAACTTGTCTAACAAATACTTTTCTAAATGGTCCCAGTTCTTCCTCATTAATATCAGTATTTAGTGTCACTAAAGGCCTCTGCTGAATGAACTCCTCCCCCTGGTGGATTATCTGTGTATTGCATGTATCTAATTGTATACATCAGGTTTTTCAAGAAAAAAATCTCACACTGATCATGTAGAGGGCTTCAAAACTCATGGATCGAATGTGATACATTTGGCGTTACAGGGTTAAACTTTCTTACCTGATTTATCATTCCTTGTAATATTATTATTTGTATTTTCTGTGAAGATCTTTTTTTTTCCCTACATTTAATTCACTGATCATGTAGATGTTCATAGAAGCTCAGAGGAACTTCAAACGTCCTCGTATCAAAACAGACAAAACTGGAGAAAAAGTGACTTTTTAAGCAAAATATAATGAAGTGAAGGTAAAAACGACCATCTACAACCACTGTCATTTATCAAACTATGTGAGTTTAACTGATGAATTAAGGTTTGTAGAAGATGACAATGTTTCCGTGTTCATTTGAAGCCTCTGAACATCTGAACGGTTCATATCTGAAGACCATGAAAAGCTACAAGGAAAAAAGGAATCACAAGAGAAAAACATCTGATCAACGATGGAGAATCAGAGGGAACTGTCAACAAAAGGATGCATTTGAACAGTAAAAAAACAAAAAAAAACATAGTTTATACAATTAAACAAATACTGTGTTTGCAAAATCCATGTTTTAGTTAAAAGTGGATTCTGGTGGAAAAGCGCTAATGCCTCGGTCACAAAGATTCTTACAAACAATGGGTTTATGTAAATCTTCCAGTTCGTACGAAAAGACATTCGAGAAAGGAACATGTCTACGATGTCCAGATTTTATACAAACCCATCGTTCATAAGAGTTTTAGTGACGGAGGCATCAGTGCTCTGTCCTTGAAAATGACAGAAAAAAAAACAAAAACAGGCCTTTTTGGTCTGTTTTTCCATTTGGGTCAAGTATTAACTTCTTTTTTTACTATTAGAAAAAGAAAACAAAAATCAATAAGTTTTTTTTAATTTGGTTTATCCCTTTTGACACAGAAAAAGAAAAACGCCTCAACATTCAATTTAAATTCTTCTATTTTAAAGCAAAAATCTAATTAACCACTAGTTTTTCCTTTGTTTCTGAAAATAAAATCCAATTCCCAACAGATACTCTGATCTAAAACCTCTCACTGAAATGTATGGAGTGAATCTTCTGACTTTAAGGCCTTTGCTGGAGTTCAGAGTTTGTGCAGAAAGTGTTGAAACTGATGCGTCATCCTCACCCTCAGTTTCAGGCCTAATGGCGTTGTGTCAGAGCGCAGTTTCCTCTCGCAGGTGTCAGGTGATTTCCTGCGGCTCACATCGCAGCTCTCCGTCATGCAACCTAATGGGAGAAGGCATTAGAGGACATAAACAAGAGCACATCAGGCCGTCAGCTCCCCTGCCACGCTGCCCCCCCCCCCCCTTTCCTCCGGCGAGCACGGTTTGCAGGAAACGTCGGGCGGCGTGATTGATTTGAGATGGGCGATTCCCTGACTTCATGCTTGTATAAAGCAAGACAGCTGTTGGGAGAAATCAAATTCCTTCAGGAGCTTGGACAGACATGTTTTTTCCATCTGTTTAACAGAGTCATTGCCTTTTTTCACAAAGACGAGTAAATAAAAAAACATGGCCAAGATGTGGCAGGAGGTCAGTGAAACCCTCATTATATAGCAATTACAGCGCAAAACCCCTTCCCTTTCAAAATCCAGCTTGAAAGTCAATCCCACTTTCTAGGGCTTTTCAGAAGTAAGACATGACAAGGCAGCGATCTATCTTTGGTAACAGCTTCAAGACTTACCCATGGTGCATAGCAGCGCGATTAGCTGTGGTCTTCATTTGTTGCTCTGAAACATTTCTTCTGGTCTCCACAAATCTTTTACCCCTTTCTAAATACTTTCCTCGTGAAAGGTCACTTAAATGCTTAATGGTTTCAACTGTTGAATATTTTCCCTCCAACATTTCTTCGTCGGAACATGTTAAACAAAACACAAACGCCATGACGGTTTGACACGCCTGATGTTTCTGCCCTCTTCACATCACTCCCCGAGAGCTGTTTAGACAGACCCTTCACTACAAGCATCTTATCACAGCAAAACCACATGGAAACGGCTTCATTTCTCGTTACCGCTCCCCATAATTCATTAGAGATGTGTGCTGCGTTCCTGTTTTCGCTTCTTATTAGTCTTTATCAAGATGTAGCTGATAGTCTTAAGCATTTCTGCACCGGCTAAATGGCCTAAAGCAGCCGTAGAAACCGGCCACGCAAAAGCACTCCATGCCTTAAGTGATACAGATTATGAAAACAGACAAAACCTCAAGAAGCGATTGAACACCAAAGAAACACTGTACGAAAACATTAAAGCCTTTAGAGCTACTGCACTTTTGACTCCTGATTGTTATCGTGGGCATAACTCTCCTGCTGACTCACAAAACTAAACAGAACACGGCCCGTTGTGGAGTTATTATCCTAAGCGATGTTATGATCTTAAGTATTAGTAGATGAGTTTGGTGCGCTCAGTACAAACAGGTGGATCTGGACCAGGTCTTTAAAGAAGCACCACTTGATCCTCCGAAGAGTCGCCTTCTGGTTCAGTGGTCGTTCACAGAAAGTTTTAAAGTTTGTGTTCATGCATATTGACATTATTTTCATTATCATGTACTCCACTGTTTCATAAACTTTGAGTAAAAAAACGGTCTTTAAATGTCAGAGCCCAAAGGTGATGATTTAACAACAGATGTGTTTAAAACCACCTGTTTATCACTGGTTTGAAGAATGAAATAGAAAATAAAAAATATAAAACTACATTAAAAGACCTAAAAGAACCATAGAATATGTCAAAAACATGTGTATGCTTGAGAACGGAGGGAAAGTCTACAGCGTATAAGTATATTTGACTTATTTTTATTCACTTATGATGCAAAACTAACATTTATGGGACTGTTTCTGTTCTTATTCCTGTTACTTTGGTTTGGTTGGAGGAAAATCCAGCTAAACTTAAATCAGCGTGAATATGAAGCCATACATGTGAATAACAGACAGACGTCGTGTTTCCATTGGACATCTGCCCAAAACTTTACCGATATTTACTAAATGTTATATTCGCATAATTTCAGGGTCAATGGAAAATTTACCACTGATTTCAAACATTTCAAAAACTCTCAAAGATTCTGGATTTATGAGAATGACTGAGCTAAAGAACCTTATCCAGCGTCGATACTAAAACTGTTCTGTCTCCACTCTCCAGTTAAAGTGGATCCACTGTTTTTCTACCGACTGTACACTGGTCTGTTTTTAGCTTTCACCCTTTTGTCAAATATCTTTCTCTGCTATTTATTTGCTATTTTCTCTTCTATTTGGCCAAATTCGTCCGCTGTTTGGTACCTGGAAGGTCATGGACAGAACGTTTAGTTGAAAACAGAGACCTGCGCTGGTGGAAAGAAGGATTTGAGCCAAAAAACAGAAAAGTTGGATCTGAGTCTGAAAATCATCAGAGGGGAAGCTGCTTTTTTCAGTGATGAGCATTAAAATGATCCCATTTGTGATTTTGAAACGGGTTCCTTTGTCAGAACAGAACAAAAGCTACTTTGAATAATTTCTGAAAACAAAATAATTTACATTAACATGTTGATGTAAAACAGCAACAAGATGATACGTAATTTTCTTCTGCTCATTCTGTGACAAAATGGTTCAAATTCAAATTAATACATTTACTGCCTTATATTTAATATTATCTTAATGTGAAAACAGGAAATCATAAACTCATATTTAAAGCTTTCTGCTTTGTTGCTGCTGCATTTTTAGTTCCAAGTTTCTTTTCTGTTATTAGAGAAAACTAAAATCAATCTATTTTTTAAAAATGTGGTTAATCTATTTTGACACTGAAAAAGAAAAACGCCTTGAAAGTCAATTCTAATTCTTCTGTGTTAAAGTGAAAATCTAATTAACCAGGAGTTTTTCTTTTGTTTCTGAAAAAGCCTGACAGATCCACGGACCTTCCTTGTTCTCTACATGAGTTTAGTTTTCTCACTTTTGTTTCTCTACGATGAGAACAACTACACAAGGTACCGTCAGCTCAGAAATAGAGTTAAATAATGTCAACTAATGGTCTGTTACTGGAACAAAACCAACACCAAAACACGTAAATCCGACACTTTTAACTTTTATAACATACCATATATGACAGAAATGAATGAAAAACACATGTTCAACATAACATTCGATTGCCTGTAAAACCAATTACATGGCTTTTAGTTTTAAACATTATCATGCCTCCCTACAATGAAACATGAAAAAGAGTGATTAATACACTGTTGAAATAATATGTCTGAAAACACACATTACTCCCCTAGAAGCAATAAAAAAGTGATGTTTTAACCATCGTTTTATATTATGACAGATTAACAACAGCTGCATCTTATTATTGTAAATTATGTGTAATTCTGAATCGATTAATCCGATCACGAAGACAAAACACCAGCGTTTCAATATGTCACAACAGCTGCTTTCTCAACATGACACATGACAAATCCTACAGGGTTAGTAGCGTTTTTAAAACTAATTACAGCTGTTGTGTTAAGGTGCAGGGAGGCCGCTCTGACATTCATGCCGAGTCTGCACAAAACAATCATATTCACCAATTTCCGGCAATTGTTTTTAATTCTGCAGCCTTCTGTTGTATGTCCAACCGTCTCTCATTTGGTTTGATTGCAGCCTGTTGGAATATTCAGCGTGGATTAAAATAGCAGAAGACCTTCGGTGCTTGTCGACTGGAGGGCGCAGCTGTAGTAATCTCCCAGATGTGCCTCACATGGGCTCTGGAATCACTGGAGAAGTTTCCTCACAGGCCTTATGTGGATTTCAGTAAAAACAATCAGAAAGTCCTGGCACAGGAACTGTAAGTAATTCTATGATGGCCTTGGAGACGGTAACGAGAGGTGACAGTTATAATCACCGTTGTATAGCTGTGACTAGTGGCAAGATATTGTATTTGGAAGAGATTCCTTAACATGGATGTAAAAGATGTGCACGGAAAACATGTTGGACACGACTTGGACTCAACCGGTCGACCCATCCCTGATCCGCTTCAGCTTCATGTTCTGCTCATTAGCAATAATTTGGAGATTAAAACTGTCCGGTGCCGTTTTTACTTTGAAACACTTAAAGATTCAACTCCAAAATGTGTGAGCGGTCCTGCTCTCCTTCTGTTTTCTATACGTCTTTACAGAATTCCGTCTGGATTGCAGCTCTGTGTGTAATTAGTTTATGGCACATAAGACAAAATGAGGGCATTGTTTTTTTCTGACTCTTGTACTGGCAGATGGTAGAACAATCCAAGTACTGATGGAAAAATTACATCCCAAAATGTTTATCTCGTCAACTGAAAAAAAAAAAGAAAGAAAGAAAAATGGTTGGCAAAAAGAAGCAACATTGTTCTGTAGAAGAAAACAGACCGTAGAGATGAACATAATGGACTGTAACATGTGTAATACCCCTTGGATTGTATATTATTATCTATATAAAACAACTTTCATATGTTAAAGCATTACAGCAACATGTAGAGCAGGTGTATTCGCTACAGGGAAGACGAGACGCCGCGTGATACTTCCAGACTTCCACAACCACCGACTGTGCAAAAAGGAACAACTGACACAAACTGATCAGGAAAACAAGAACTTGAACACGGATCTGTGATGAAATCTGCCTAAAAACACGAGAATCACTTTGGATCAGGGGTCTCTAACGCAGCTTTTTGATGAGTCTTTCCACACTTTTATTTTATCTATTCGATCACCTCGTGACAATTTCCAGCGGGATTTCTTATCAAGCGAGGTGACCGCGAAGTACCTGAGGAAATACGAATGTTAGTCACTTCCAGAAGCTGAAACATGTTCTACAGCGGCACCGAGTGGACGGAAAGGATGAGCCAGCACCCACTTCCAGTCATGTCTGTGAAAACGAGCCGCCGTCTGACGTCATAACTCAACTACACATGCTGAGGAGTTTAAAAATACCAGGAGATGAGGGAAAGAACCGCGTCGACCATCTGAAAACATGTATATTAAGGAAACAAGATTTATTCAAGAAACCAAACAAAGAGACTGAAGCAGCTACGAGGAGAGAGAGACGATTGGTAGAACCGGAAAGACGTTCAAAGAGGAGAGTTCATAAAAAGTGCGCGTTACTGGTGTGAGTAAAGAAAAGAAACCTGTTTTTGGTGGAATTCACTTTGCACTAGTTTGATAATTTCAGTTTTTCTGTATGAGATGCACAAAAACTGACCATAAAGCTGACTTTGACTTCCACAGAAGACGTTTCCTGTGTTTTCCCAGTCGTTGCCATGAAGATTAAGAGCATTTCTATAATGTATGGAAGAGAATTAGGGCCACTGCAAAAAAAAAATAATAATAAAATGAAGGTCTAATATATATTTTTTATTATTATTATGAGAAAAAAGTCAGAATTCTGAGCTTAAACTTTCTGAATATTTCTCTAACTCCACTGTTCTTCATCTGTGCTTCATTTCTTTGTGTATTTGGACCCTAATAGTTCAGACA
>JAPTYQ010058626.1:0-28105 GCA_029814465.1 Ostorhinchus cyanosoma
GAGCTGTTTCCGCGTCTTCACAGATGATAACCATTCAGTTGCAGCATCAGATTAAAAACTAAAAGGTACCTGTCTAAAGGTAGTAATGATTAAAACAATCAAGAAAACAGACTGGCTAGTCAAATACTGTGTTTTTGGTAAATGATAGGAAAAAGTAAAAAAATTTAATTCAACAGTCTCCTCTTATCTGCTTCCATCAAGTTTCGGTGCAGTACTTTTAGCATAAACCTGGTGACGGTCAAACAAACCAAACAATAAACCAATGAGAGTAAACATATAATAGAGATAAAATATAATAATAATAATAATAATAATAATAATCGAAATGATATACTGCATTATTTGAACTAAGACTAGAGTGTAAAGGTATAAAAAAAGCAAAAATAACAGGGAGCGAAAGTGATGATAAACAGATGTTCAAAGACATTGAACCTGTGGAGCTTTAACTCAGAAACCAAGACGGTGACATTCTCAGTCAGTATGAGGTGCAACAAGTTAAAGATGGAGGAGGAGGGTCAAATTTAGTGTAGAGGTGAGGGATGGAGGAGGAGAACGAACAAAGAAAAATAAAAAATTATGACAGAAGGACAACAGAGACAAAATGGAAACAGGTTAGGATTTGTGTGTTTGATTTCCACTCTTTGAATTATGATCCGTTGACTTCCTGAATTTGAGTCTTCAATAAATGACACAGACATACAGCAGCTTATGCCCTTTAACTTGGAGTCAAAAAGCGAGATATATATCGTTGATCACACTATATCATCCACTGGAAAATTAGCTGTGGACATTAATATTCATGATATGTCAGCATATTTTATTACGCTTCTTGCTCAGATTGTTAATCACATTTAAAAGTCAGGGTACAGCGAACACACTAATGTACGCAATTACAAAAGTTTGTCTTTTGTTGAGAAAAAAAACGCACTAATTTTACATTTTTAAAAGCCGTGTCCATGGGTTTTATATATAGCGGTTTGCTGGCTAACACTTAGATGCATTTTAAGAAAAGAAAAACAGCAAAATGTAAGAGTCTGATACAAAATAAGCTAATTTAAATGCATAATAAGTGCCACAGGATTTATAGTATAGTATAGTATAGTATAGTATAGTATAGTATAGTATAGTATCAAAAATATATTCGCATGTAGTAAAGGTTCCAAAATGCCTTACAGTATACTCACAAACGTACTGTTGACAGCTGGATGTCCCTCTGTATTCAGCAGCGAGTCGGGCGGATGTGTTGAATATTTATCAAACGAAACCTCTTTTTAACTGCTGTTGCACCTCCCTCACCAGTGATTGGTCTGGAAAAGAGCACACAGTTGTTGATCAAACCTGAAATCAGAATAATGACCGCTGATTGGCTGTTGCAGACAAGGAGGCTGAAATCTGCTCACTAAAACTTTTGTGTCTTATGTTTTTTTTGAACCACTAAATTAATTTGTCATTTACGGTAAAAATTTACAAATCCCTTCAGTGTCGTAAATAAAACTTTGGACAGCATAAATGCATATTTTAAATAGAATAGTTTCAGTAAAGCATAAAAACTAAATCCGCTCCTAATATAAAAAAAGAAAAATAATAATAATAATAATAATATTAAGTGGTTTAAATAATTATTTAAAGTTCTTTCTGATAACATAAGTCACAAAATTTGTTAAGGGTCTCACTGGACTCTATCTATGTTTAGCAGATGGTCTAAATAGCGCACAGGCAGCTTTCGGCCTAATTTATAATTGCTCAGTTGACTTTTCCCTCATCGCATAATTGTACACATTTAGCCGCATAATTAGTGCATTAAAATTCAAGCCATGGACTGTTGATAATGCAAGTTTCTGTAAATTAAACACTTTCAAAAATGGGAGAAATGGAGGCACAGTCATTGACTTTATGAGGAACAGACGATATCAGGGCAACATGTGTGTTTATAATTCGCATATGTAGTGGAATAATAAAAATAATGTAGTAGGCATCGGGTGTTAAAATAAACAAGCAATAAGGGTTTTTTACTGATTTCTCTATAAGAGTGGTTTCCAAAGTTTTTAGCTTTAGACAAAAGAAATCAAGTTCCTTTCCGGACTCAAAGATGCAAATATACATATTGAATTGCTTACATTATCTACATTATTTCAGACTCTTTTACATCAAAATAATTTTTAATTCTGTTTTTACGGATTATGTCTATTGTGATTGTTGTTCCCTTGTTCACATCATTCTCATCATTCTCTACTCACGGCATCTTTTATTTTGACACTATTTTCAACCTTGTACTGCCTTTAACGTAATTTTATCCTTGCTGCATCTTTTACATTTTATCATATTGTTTCATGTTTTATGTCTTGTTATGTCATTCTCCTCTTGTTTTGTCATTTTTATTTTCTTCTCGTACTTCTCCTCTGTATTTAACATAGGTCTATAAACTCTTCCAGAAAACTCTCTTATACCATTATAATTAGAAAAACCACTTATATATCGTATAATTGTTAAATATATTACTCTGAGCCAGTAAAAACAGTTTAGTGACCCTAAATCTGGAAAAGGCAGCTCTATAAAATCACCTCATAACTTCAGAACCAGTCCGTTTATTCCCTCTTTAAACACTGACCTGCTATTATTTTAAGCCGTATTTATTATGTATAGCCTAACTTTGGTGTTTGTTTACTACTGTTAATGACACCTTGAACTGAAAACTTCATATACTGAAAATATACTACATTTACAAAAAACAAAAAAACAAGCAAAAGTTGCTGTGTCAACACTTGGAGTCCCATGCATCTATGGAATTTGTGTTTTTGTGGATACGCAAATGTTAATGGTGTGTAAGATTTAACTCATCTGACAAAAAAGCGTGGATTTGCAATAAAATATGAGTTTCACTGCCTTTGACTGTACAAAAACACAAGAAATCAGTCAAAGAAATATTAAAAAAAAAAAAAAACCAAGACTCAAGCATACAAAAAATCTGAGGACATCTTTTTTCATCACATTTGTTTTTTCTTCATGTTTCATAACGTAACACTTATAATCTTTGTTAATTCCAGCGCTCTGTTAAGTCCGTATTACACTTGTATCAAGCCAAACATTCAACTCTTAAACTCAATAGAACATTGCACTTCATATCTGACCCTTTAGACACATTGAGAATTTGACAGTATATTAAATACATTTCAGCGTTACAAGTTTGTTAGTGATAAACCGTGCAAATGTTAAGCGCAAGTTGAGATTTCACTTGAAGATGTTTTGTTTTCTGCTATAAATGCGACTAAATAAATGTGACTACAACATGCGACTAAAAGCAACCTGTAAATTAAAAGACGTGTCATTCATTGTATTTTACGTCCAAATTAATCTACATACCCATGCACATGCCACTGTCAGTGCATGTGCGACCATCAAGAAATAAATACTTGTGTTTTATGCTTTTTACAACACAGTTCAACTTTTACAGAGAAATACCGTTAACTATGTGACGCTAAAGCATGTCATGTCTCTGTTTTCATATCCTGTATATAATTCAAATCAAATGGTGCATGACACACAGTTGTTATTCTTTTCTCTACCTCTCTGGGTAAAAGTACACCTGTGCAGGAGCTAAACATCTGCCACTGCTTATCTGCTCTGTTAACCTGCTGTAGAGTCACTGCACTCAATTCAGCACAAATACAACATCTGCGCATTTCAGTCTGTTTCTATTAATCTAACTTCTGTCTTACAGTTGTCCTTATAAAATGACATGTACAACTACAGTAACAATTACTGGACTGTGAGTCTGGACTGTATATCTATGCTGATTCACTACCAAAAAAATGTCTCACAAGTTCCAAGTCTTTTCATTGATAATCGAGGAAATATGAGCTACTTTTGGATCACAGACTTCAGATGATCAGCAGCAGGGACACAATATTTAAGATTCAAAGTGTGAGATTATTTTAAGTTTGTTTTTTTTCAAAGGGACAGAACTTCTTAAGTAACACAATATGCGTCAATACGCGAGATTATAGCCAATGCTAATTTCCATCTTTAGTCCCTACATACACTGAGTTTAATTATTCTTCAACAGTGATCAAACATATGTTTTCAGGCACTGGGGGCAAAATAGAAATGCTCCTTCTTGGTCCAATTCAGCTCTTCCCATGTTAACAGGGGAAGAACTGAATGTTAGATCAGATGTAGAAATGTAGAAGCACAGCGCAGAGGTGGTTTAGAGACATGAACCACAACAAGGACAAAACAAACATCTAGCATACGTCTCATGTGTCTCTCTGAGGTTTCTCTACCTGTCTCTGTACTGCTATCATGAAGGGCCGACACCTGCTTCTGTTCAGCCTGAAATGAAACAAGCCTTCATTTGGTTCCTCAGAACAAAAGCCTTAAGTTAGAGCTGCTTGAATGTAAAGTTAAGTGTACTTTTTTTGTACGTTTTCTACCTGTACATACATCTGTCACATAGAATCGGTTCGATGTGACACTATTTTGGAGCTTCTGTTTTTGGGCTGTGATTTTGATGGAAAACACCTGAAAGTGAGGACTCCCTCATTAGTCACATACTAACGAAGGCGTCTGTACCACATCGTGTCATTACTGAAAAAGAAAAAGACTAAAAGTGTGGGCAACAAGGAGGAATAAAGTATGATTCACTTTTTTCATACATGTATCTAACTTCCTCATCCTCCATTCTCTCCTACAGAGGGTTTCCCTCAGCATGCGATCACTGTTCTCTGTCTCGCTGATCTTTTTGTTTCTTAATTTTGAGTTTAACAGTGAAATTAAGCTAGAAGGAACATTAGCTAAAGCTAAAACACTGGAGGATGTCTGAGGCTGTGTGGGGATGGAAAGGTACAGATCGGATACTGTATGCATTAATGTGTGTGGCTGCTCTCATGTTTCACAAATTAACAAAATGTCAGTGGAAAAGAGGTGGAGAATCAGACACAAATGACATTCTGCTCAATGGTTGAAAAAACTTAACTGTTACACCGTGAGGGGAACTTCATTCAAGCTTCTTTGAAACCTCACAGTTGTGAAACAATAGATGAAAAGTTAGCTTTGTTTTCTGTCTCTCCCACTCACCTTTTTACATTCATCACCAGTTATTTGTCTACTGCAGTGTTGTTTGTCAGAGAATGTAAAAATACTGTATGCTCTTTCTGTTTTGTACCAATTAGTGCATGTATAAACATAGGAAGTCATAGGAAATCATATTGATTAGAGTCATATCTGTAGATTGTCAACAAAGCACAATTATTGTTATTGTAGGAAAATACATCATGGTTCCACAACAGACAAGCTAGTACACTGACTCTCAGTGTGAGATTAATATGAAGTGAATGAGTGTAATGACGTTGGTTTACCATGGAAAAACTGCTGCACAGCCTCATAGCGCCTACATACTTACATGCAGCATTTACTGTTTGTGTAGCTATAAACTACTATGTTCCTGTAAATAATGAACATATCAAGCTTATTCATCTAAATCCCTCTTAAACACAGATAGTATAGACAGACAGTTGTTTCTGTGATGAAAATGAAAAAGGTTTTGTATGTTTAAAAAACATTCCACAAAAACTGCTTACACAGAAGCACCACATTCTATATACACTAGCCTACATTGTATGTCCGGCATGAGATTCAGAGTCAGCATAAATTGAAGAAAAAAATATTCAGTACATTAATTTAGAAAAAGTATGTACTTAAGTATTAGGAAACACTATCTCCAAGCCAAAAAAATGTAGTGAAAGCAAGTTTTTTTTGTTTTATCATCAAAATTCTGGTTATGGCTGATTGATAATAGTTTAAACTCACCAACATAAAGAAAATAAAATTATCTGCCAAATATAATGATCAGGCTTCGGTACTTTTGTAATGCATTACTCAAGGAATATGAGCACTTCTCCAACAGAGAGGGAGATCTATTTAAAGAAAAAACTGTCTATAAGTTCAGTGTTCCTTTTGGTAATAGGATTTTCTTGTCAGCAAGAAAAGAAACAACCAGTGGTTAATTGATTTTCATTTTAAAATAGAAGAATTAAAATTGAATTTCAAGGTGTTTTTCTTGTTCAGTGTCAATACAGATAAACCAAATTTAAAAAAACAGATTGATTTTCATTTTCTCTTTCTAATAAAGAAAGTTACCACCTGACAGAAATGGAAAAATGGACCAAAAACACCTGTTTTGGGTTTTTTTTTTCATTTTCTGAGACCAGATGTTGCCATTTTCAAGGAAAGAGCGCTAATGCCTAGGTCACAATGATTCTGATGAACGATGGGTTGGCACGAACCTTTCAGTTCATACGAAATCTGGGCATGGTAGACATGCTCCCTCCATGAATGTTTACGAACTCAAAATCAATTAACCACTATTTTTTCTTTTGTTTCTGAAAAGAAAATCCAATTACCAAAAGATACACTAACCCTATAACTATGTAACTATTGGCCATGTATATATGAACAGGATCAGTGAGATAACAGGTGAATTGTTTCATTTCCTGGTTTATTGTACACCACCCTTGGCCTACTGAGAGATCATACCAATTACAGAGACAAAGTTCAAAAATATTTGTGAACTGTGACAACAATAATAACAAAGGACAAGCTCAAGATTTTTGTATCTGTACTGTACCACTCTGAAACTGGACACGGATCAGTCTTGTACTATTTACAACCTAACAATGTCTCAATGAGAGAAGTTTATGGAAGGGAAATGGTTTGAGTCATTTTTATCTGAACTGTAGGTCAGTGGCGCCTGGATGTTCAGGGCTACCATATGATGAATGCATACTACCTATCAGTTTTTTCCCAACAGACTTTAAAAAAAAAAATCTGACATATGCATTACATATATCGTTAGCCTCATAGCATAACTGCCTGTCATATTTTTTTTAGATTATGGAAAATAATGGAAAACTGAACAGCAGTGTTAGGAGGGTAAAGTTACAGATAGCCTGTCACAATTTGGCCAAAAATATGACTTAGGTAATTATGGTATGAGGCTAACGATATGTCATCTCAGACCAAAATAAGAGGACAAGTATAAAATCTTTTCAAAAAATACAATTATTGTGGTTAAAATGGAATAAATACACCAATTATAACATTGTACTAGAGACAATGGAATAAAGTTAAAATAGAATATCAACATTTTGCATAACTTTATATTAAAACTACCTCTGGTACCAATTTATAATTATGTCAGACAGCTTACATCCATTTTACTCTAATAATACTTAAAAAAGAAAAAAGGTGTAATTCCTGGTTTAATGCTATCTGGTATTAGTATTAAGCACCTAATTAACACATTTTTAATCACTAATAGGATACAGGACATTGTAACTATAGCTTATAATTGCGAAAGTACTATGCAGTCCATGATATTAGTTAAACTCTGTACTTTTACCTTTTCTGTTAATCGTAAACGACATTTAATGCAGCAATATCATTTTGGTGTCCCTTCAGGTGATAGACGGGTCCGGTCAGGTGAGCGTTAGCTTAGCAGGAGATTTCAGGGAACGTAACCTCCAGCTAAAAATGACTCCCAGTCACTCAGAAGCTTTTAACATCATGTTATGTTATTTTAAGCGGTCTGTGAACACTATTCCATCAACATTCAATCAGGACTTTATTTAGCTAGAGTTTAAGGTTATTAAATACAGAGTTAATGTGCTGCTGTGTGCATTCAGCCGTTAAGCTAACTTGGAGCCATATGCTGACGGCCTGTAAATTATTCCAAAACAGACTGTCTAAAAATTAAACACTGCACTCTCTCTTGTTTAATTGAATTTCTGTCAAAATCAGAGCATGAGATACGTGGCCATACAGACAGCAGTACTTACTACAGTGAGTTGACATGCAGCTAGCTGGTTGTTAGTATGTGTCGCGCTCCCACATCAGCATGATGATTAAAACTTATTAGATTCATTAAAACAGGCTGTTAATGGAATTCAGCTAATTTGTGTGAATGCTTCCAGTTTTTAAGATGTCAGTCAAGTAAACACAAGCGTATAATTAGACGATATATAATGAATTTGGCTCCTGGTCTTTCTTTGCAAATGGGATGACAACCTTTAATGGAAAAAAGGAGGACGCAAGATCAGAAATTACACTTTCACTTTGAATGATGGTGTGTGTCAGACTGACAACGAGAAAGAAAACTCAACTGAGTAATGCAGCTCTTAAAACCTTGAAAAGGGAATCCTTTTGTATCATATTTCACACCCCCAGTTCATCACAGAGTAGATGTTTTAATATCGTGAACGCAGTTACTGACCTGAAGTTATCACCAGCAGAGAAACAGAACACAGGAAACCACTGGATTCATTTAATAACAGGTGCTTCTAAGGAACATTACAAATAGTGGATCCATGATACATTTTTTGAGAACTCATAACCGTTTTTTGAACACAGACTACTGTTTTTAAGGTCTTGAAATTAAAAATGAAGCCTGTTTCTTTGCTGTAATATATAGTGATACTGCTTATTATTTTCATTATTTTAACAGATATGCCATTGAAATATCAGGCAGACATTGGTATTGACAGTACTGTCGAAATGTCTTAGGCCAACATATGGTTTGTTGGTTTACTGAAGTTCCAAAATTCAAGTCACATAATGAAAAAGAGCATGAGAATTATTGCTATAAAGCCGGAGAAATTAAGAGATCATCATCAGATAAAGCTGCCTGTTGATTTATATATATTACAGACTTGTTCATTTGTAGCCTAAAAGGATGGAAGTTAAATTGCACAAAGCAACTTTGTCTAAACACAGCTTTTTACACCATAACTGGTGCAAATTTAACAAAACACAACACACAAACACGATATACGCACAGTGTTGCTGGAGGCCTTCGTATGTGTCTTAGTCTAAAATACACCAGGTTAGAGCTACTAATGCAATAGAGGAACACAAAAGAAGAAGGATGGTCTTTCCCATGGCAGTCCAAAAACTTCATATATAATAATAGAGAAGTTATTACTTGCTAATGATCACAAACTTGAATACAAAACTTATGAGACTTTCACTAAAAATATACAAACTGTGTGATTTAGTCATTGATGTATCACATAAGTACTAAAATAACTAAACTAAAATATCATTCATGTTTATTTGACCCAGCGGTTCTCTCAGACCGTCATGGATTACAATGTTTTCATGCTGTTTTTACCTTATTACTTTCTATTTGTCATTATCATCTTTGTCTTTTACGTCGTTTTCCTCTTGTTCCATCTGTTATAACGGATGAGTTCACATGGCATATTATTCTTGTGTAGCCCGCATCTTAGACTCTCTTTGTTAAATCTCGCCTCAGAACTCGTGTTCAGACTGGCCTATCCAACATAACTTCTGCTTTTATTGTATTTATTATATTCACCGTCTTGTTTGTGTATAATATAAAATATGATGTGGTTGTTATTGCTGAATTATTTATTGAGCTTGTTCTGATTCTCTGTATTTTTATTATTATTATTATGATTATTATGACTATGATGATTATTATTATTATTGTGGATTTTACTCTGAAACCCAATAATTCTGTATCTCTGAGCTTGGAAAAGGCAAATATAACCTATTGTTTACAGAATAATTTTTTTTAAATGCAGTTTTTAATATTTGCCATTATTTTGTTGTTTTAGTTTAACGGTCCTGGTTCTGTTGGTACTGGATCACTGTCATTGCTTAATAGGACACTTGAATACAACAGAGACATTTGTTGTAAATGGTTTTAGGAGTACCTGTGCTGTGACTACTATGATAAGTCAAAATATCACCTGTGAAGAAAGGTTTGTTACCGTTTGTACAGTTTGTATTCAGTACATGAAATCAAACTACAGTAGATTAGATGCACAATAACAGCAAACTCATGTCTTTACAGCTTTGTTTTTTGGGAGTGTTACTTAACCATGGTACTTTTCTCCAGCTGTCCTAAAGTTGGTACTTGTGTATAACACATGATGTAGACATTCATTCACTTTATGTCACTGTACATAGTGCATACGTTACACCATTACACATATAAACGTTGTAAATATATCTGTTCATTTAATTTTATTATTTATTTTATCTATGCCTTTATGCATTATATCAACAACATTTTGCAAGTGATTTCAAACAATAGATATTTACTTTAGTATCGGAGAATATGATTTTTTTTATGATATGCAGACCATAAGTATGTACAACCTGGCAAACAGCTGACCCCAAACAAGATCAAGAGTTACATGTAAAGATGTTGGATTTTTATGTATATTTTCATATGTATATATTTATTTCAGAGAACAACAGAGTTAGTTTATGTATTGCTGTGTATTACTTTCTTACTAGGATCAGCACCCCATAAATGTTAACAATTGTGAAATCAGGTGAATGTCACTGCCATTATTGCACAAGGTGAGTTTGATCTTAAACTTTAAGAAACAAAGGAATGGCAAATTCTATTTTAGGCCTGTGATTTTTGAGGATTGAGAAGTCTCTCTCAGGGCTGTGATCAGAAACAATGGCAAAAGCAACAAGTTCCCCCGAGGTCAAATCATAGAAGCTCTTAACCTATAAAGACCCAAACATCCACCATCGAACAAAACCGACCGTCGCCTAAACTGTTTAATACCTGTTGATCCACTAAGCCTATCAATACATGTAAATAATTGGTGTAAAATACAGTTTGACATCTTTTCATGGTCATCAGATAGGACCCATTTGGACATTCAGAGGCTCCGTAGTTACCGTGGAAACACCATTGTCTTCAACAACATTGATTCACCAGTAAAACTCATGGAGTTTGGCAAATGACGGTGGATGTAGATGCTTGATTTATGTTTATTTATTGATATATTTCCTGAAAAAGTGCCCTTTTTCTTCAGTTTTCTCTGTTTCTGATATAATAACCATCAACTTTAATCTGAGCTTTTCTGAACATCTACCTATATAATCAATAAATTAGTCACTGAGAAAATGCTAAATACAGAACATAATATAACAAATGGTGGGAAATTACTTTAAAAAAAGGTTAAATAGAGAGAGGATTTCATTTGCAAACTGCCACAAAAGTAACACTGGGTCTTTATGGGTTAAAGGATTCTGAGAACAATTTAATACTTACGATGGAGACAAAAGCATTCAGAAAGTTGATTTGTTTCATTTCAGCAGTGTTTTAATCAGCTTAAATCAGCAGATACTTAGAATTCACTACAATCACGTCACAGTGATCCCTCGTTTTATTGTATTTTTTTTTTTTGGGCCACCTTTGAATCAGAATATAACCAAGAAAAACAAGACCAGACAAAGACAACTTAGTCAGTATGTAAGAATAAAGAGTTTCAAAAATGTATCTATGTCAGAGTTTACAGCCTCGTCCCTCTGTGGCCCTTTGCATCTGTTTATAACGCTGGACCTCAGCCGGCTGCTGAAACATTTATGTATTTGTCACAACAGCAGTATTTGTTGCTACCAAGATTGATCTTTCATTTGTACAAAGATATCCCATAACTCATAGAATGCAGAGTATTTATTATGTATGTTTAGAGTACTTACATGTGATGTTTTCGGTGCAGCGATGAGTTCAGCTCTGACATTTGGTGGCCTGTAAGAACTGCAGGTGTTCGTCTCACACACACACACACACACACACACACACACACACACACACACACACACACACACACACACACACACAGGAAGTTCGACAGCATGGGCCCGTCCTCTGTTACGTTGAAAGCATTAGACAGAATTTAAAATCACAAACACAGTTATTTATGAATATATAAGAAACCGTGGGTTACTGTTAACAGGATCCAGTATGTCTATATTTATGCAGACACGTGCACTGTTGGTGGGGTTGTGTTAAACAGTGAAACTGTGTGAAACAGGTGTTTATGGTGTGTTTCGTTACATGTTGTGCTGCTTTGCTCTCAACACCTGTGTCGTACTGCACCAGTTGCGGGAATACAGAACCAATGCAGGCCAGGAATATGTATGTTAAAGTATGTTGAACCAAATCTATATTCTATGATGTAATGTTGCACATAGTTTTATTTTTACAATTTCAACATTAATTCTTTTATATCCATGTAGCGTTGCCTGTAACATTGGATTTTTTTTTTTTTTTTTACAAATTCCTCTTTTTATTTTTATCTACACACATCAGTAATCACCTGTGACCATACTTTATCTATCAAGAATAATTCACAGTCATAGTCATTTGATGAAAAGAGGTAAAAATATTTTATACCAAATTTATGTGTAACAGTTTATGATCTCTCTGTAATAAAATCAGTCAAAATGAGTTTATTCATAGGAAATGTATATCGGATTGTGGTTGTGGTTGTAGCTAAATGATATAAACCACTGATCAGTATGAAACCATTTTGCAAACTTAAATGGGTATCTTTATAGTTTATTAAATGGCACAAAGACACAAAATCTCATATAGCAAACTGCAATGTCTTTATTGACAAAAATAAAAGAATAAACATCATCTCTCTGTCAAATATATAAGAAACAAAAGGAAATATATCTGGCTCAGTTAAATGCAAGAAGTAAACAGTACAAAGCTTACAGTGCATAAAAAAATAAACAGAGAAAAAAAAGCCCTGTTGCTGATCTTTTTTTTTTTTTTTTACAGTGTTGGCCATTTGCATTCACCTCACTTCAGTTATTTGGGTGAAAAAGCTCAAAGTGCCCACGACATTACACTTGATTTCTATTTTCATCAAGAGCGTTCAAAAACCCATTTACATTCACGCCATATTCACACCAGGATCCTTGTTCTCTCTCTTTCACTTTATCTCTATCTATTTGTCTCTTTAGCTCAATCATTGTTTCTCTCCTTCTTTGGCTCTATCTCCCCTTCCTTCGATCAGTCTTTTATGTCACTCTGCTAGCAGGGGTTGCTGAGGGAGGGCTGACGGCTTCTCTCTCCGGCGTCCTTGCTGCGTTTTTGCTGCAGCTGTTGGACTGTGATAAAGAGAGAAAAGAGGAGAAGTTTTCACACTAATTACAACACAATAATGAAGTACTTGGTAAAAGGCACAGTGAAAATGAAGGTCAAACAGTCATTAATATAAAGTGAATAGAGGCTGGAAGAAAGTATCTGTAAAGTGAACAGAGATTACTGGAGAGGGATTAAAGGAATTTCTTTACTAGATAGAAGCACATTTACCGCTGATGCCGACACTGGCAGTACTTCTTTGGTTTCATTTGGTTGGCGTTCTTCATCTGCAAGAACCTTTTCTGTTGGAGAGAAAATCTAATGTTTTCACTGTGTTTTCTCCAGTGCCCTATTATCCTTTTACCCACCTTTACATTTTAGCATACAGAGCGGCACACTGGAGGATTTTCAGCAATCAGCACAGACCAAATATCCTTAAATGTAACCAAATTATTTTGCTAATAGCATACAGAAATTGTACTTTTCTTAAAACTAGACTAAAAGTGAAAGTCAAGCTGGGGGAAAAAAATGCCCAAAATGTAATTAAGTTGTGCATGTTACAAGCAACCAAAACAGTTATTTAAGATAGACAATAATCTTACATTGAGAAGTTCTGCAAGGGGCCTCACTTTTAAAATAAGGAAAACTATTTAATTCGTCTGCTGTGTTATTATGCAAATTATTATTTTAGTGTGTTGCTGGTGAAATGTGGCTCCGTAATAGATAGAATCTCTTATTAAGGTGAATTTAGACCTATTGACTTTTCCAGTGCTAAAAAACATGAAGTCATTTCTCAGGAAACAAGCCCTTTTTTTTGTTTTCTTTCAATTCCTTTTCGGTACCTTTCTTCTCCTGATCTTCTTGTACATGACTGTGATTGAGATTATTAGGAGAATCACAAGCAGTCCGCCCACTCCCACTGCAACCCACACCCACCACTGGAGCTCCAGCCATGACCCTGTAGAACTGGGTGTAGAGAGACCTGGTAAAAGAAAATTAGATCAGGCCAACAAAGCATGGATAATGATTTAATGTTTAGAAAACTCAAAATGTGTAATTCGTAACAATGAAAATACCACAGGTGGGGCAGGTTGTTCTGTTGCCACCTTTGGGGATTTTTGGGTTGAGTGGGGTAGCTGTTGATGGAGCAGACTCTAGAATGTGAAACACACAGTACATAAATGGGGCTTTTATTTTGACATGAAACACATACATGAGGTTGGTGTCCTACCTGTGACTCTGATAGCCAGGGATTCGTCCAGACTCTCTCCGTCGACGGTGTAAATGCACTTCCATGTCCCTGCGTCTGTTGTCTTTACAGGCTGTAGTTTCACGCTGCCTGAGTTTTCTTCACTTCCATCCGGCCCCTTCCACTGCACCGAGCCTGAGTTCAGACCATAAACCTGACAGTGGAGCTGAGCTGAGCCGCCCACAAGGAGATCAGCAGAGGGCTGGACTGACACTGACACACAGATCAACAAATGACAGAAAGTGTGAACTTAACCCATAAAGACCTAAACAGCCATTGGCAACCAAAGCATCTGCTGTTCTAAACTGTTTAACACCTGTTGATCCACTTATTCAATCAATACATGTAAATAAAATGCAGTTTGTCATCTTTTCATGGTCTTCAGATATGACCCATGTGGACGTTCAGAGGCTCCGTTATTAAAGTGGAAACACCATCATCTTCTACAACACTGATTCACCAGTAAAACCCATGGAGTTAAATCAATAACAGTAGGTGGACACACTTAGTTGTATGTTCAGTCAATATCTTTGCTGAAAAAGTCACGTTTTCTGCAGTTTTCTGTATTTCTGATAAAATAACCCATGAATTCACTCTGAGCTTTAATGAACATCTACACGATCAATGAATGAAATATAGGGAAATACATGGTTTACACTGAAAAAAAAAACCCCTAAATACTGATGATAATATTACAATAAATGGCAATAAATCACTTAAGAAAGGTTAAATATAGAGGAAAAATTCATTTGGGAACTGACACAAAAGAGGCACCTTGTCTTTATGAGTTAACAAATGAAAAACTTTGATAAGTGAAGGCAGTTGTCATGGATGAGTAGTAGCAGATTTACAGCCTGTGAATATTAGAGTCATTTGGTCCAACTACTGTTTTCTTCTACATATGTGATGCTCCATAAATGCTACACGAGTCATCTGCACTGCTCAATAACTGTAAGAATTTTCACAGGTGGAGGAAACTCAAGAAAGTACTTAATTCAATGATAAATTAGTTCAAGATGAGTGATCAACGTTCTCCAGGAAATGACAAGATACCAACAAATGTAAGAATACCTACACAACTTCTTGTTACACGTGGATCTGACATGTAGCACAAAACATAAAACACTTAAAAGGGTATTCATCTGATTTTGCACATGGTACACATCGTTTTACTACTACTCTTACTACTTGGCATGTGATAAAGCTGTATAGTAGAGAAGTAACAAAACTAGCCTTCAGCAGGAATCAGAGGCTGAATGTTTTAAACAAGGCATGTGTTTCATTTTACGGTGTTAAACGTAGGAGTTGACTGGGGCTTGAGTTACTTCAGACACTAAAAATAACCATCTCATTCTCTGCTTTCGATTTCAGTGAATCTGCTGTGTTTTTCCCAGCTTTTCTACAACCAAAAGCAGTTAAATACTCCTTTGTGCTTCGTGTTTTAATCATACAGTGGTGGCCGAAAATTTATAGAACACTTGTATATTTAAGAGGCTTCATCTGTGTTTTTAAAATTGGTCATTAAAATACCCATAAAACAAATTTAGTATCTAAAAGGTCATCATTATGTTCTATAAACTATAGAATAGATAGATCATAAGGAAATTTAAGTGTATTTCACTGTCAAGGTCACATGATCATATTTCTTCACAGAAGAAAGAAGAATTACTGGTGTGATCACCAGATGTGTTTGTGGTTAAATTGCTGGCAATGCAAGTAGTGCGACTGCATTGAATATAAGAGGCCTGTCCTGCTCATGAAGTAAATACTAAAGATAAAAGTGAATAAAAACAGTAGGTACTGTTTCATGAACCGCATAGAAAGAAAGCATGTCAGTATTTTCAGATCTGTCAGATATTCTAATAATGTTGAAGACAAGATATGATAGATAGTCTTATTTTATCTTAATAATGTTGGTCACCAATGTACATATTTTTTATACTTCAGCTATGATAGTCAAGTGTTTGCTCAAAGCAGCAGAAATTATTCTGATAGGTTTCTTCTCCTCTGCTTTTCAGTTCTTAAAATATAATAGTAGTTGCACACTTTTAACATATCACTGTTAAATCATTTTATTTTCTTGGATTTCAAATCTTAATTGTAACATTTCAACTCGATGCTAAATTGCATTTGTAAATATAGTTTGTTTCCTTATTACCTGAAAACACAATGAGGTTGTGCTTCTGTGGACGCTGATCAGCTGTGCATGTGAACAGTCCAGCATCTTCTGTCTTCACTGGATTAATCACCAGTTTGGTGTTTGGGGTCACTTTTGACCTTTTTGCAATATCAGTTTTCAGATTTCCTGACAGAGAATATTATAACATTAATAGGTGAACTGATTAAATAAATAAATAAATAAATAAATAAGTCTGTTTTTCAGACTACAGTACCTTTGGAAAGCATGCCATTTCTTATTGCAAGACTATGCATGAGTTCTCCTCCATGTTCCCATCTCAAGCTATTGGAGAAATCATCAGCCCCACACGCAATGGTGACACTGTGGCCCACTTTAGTGTGGAATATCTTGCCTTCAGCACAGAGTACACTCAGCACTGAAAAGAGATCAAAAACCAAATCACATCCTCAAAGGTGAATATAGTATGAGATATGTAATGAAATACTGTACATTCTATAAACTTGATGAACATGAAAATAAAGGGAAGAATGATCAGGTGAATTTTAAGACCTTTGTAGGCATTTATGGTTAAACATTTAAACTGTACATGATTTTTCCAGTTAGGTTAAAAGAATTTAGTAAATAAAAAGGATATAAAAATGATTTTTATTGTATTCACTCACCACACCCAAACAAAACAATGGTCCTCATTGCTATGGTTTGACCTTAAGGGTAAAAGTAACACATAACCATCAAATTATTAAACAATCACAAGTTGAACACAACATGGCATCTCATCTCATCAAGAGTAAAGACGCTGCTGCTTTTCTCTTCACTGAAAAAGCATGTGATTTCCAACCATCGAGCTCTCTGCGTCCTTCCTGTTTGTTTTTTATATTAAAAATACAAAATCTGAAATGTTACCAAAAAAAATCAAGCATGTGATTTTACTTATGTTTTCATTAATGCGATTGATAATCCACACTAAGATACTGAGATCTACGTCTGCACTAAATGTATCGAATAATGCATTCGATTAAAATCTACATTTAACTAGAAATATAGTTCTGCTCAGCTTCTCATGCTCAAAATTATGGTGAAGCATTTAACCGTGTCTCATCCAGAAGTTACCTCAATTATTATTTGCAGAATGTAGCCACATATTAATTACATAATGTTGGATTTTAAAAGTAACAAATTATATATGTATAATTTAGTGAATTTCAGCCAAAATAATACATTGGAAACCTATCAAGAAAATGTTTTAAAATACTGTTTCGTCAAAGAAAAAGCTACAGTAAAGCTAAAAAATTAATTTTGTCACTTAGGTTTGGTTAAAATTTGTGCATCTGCACTTTGTTGAGTTTGTACTTACATATGCAGCAAAAAGTAAAATAAATTAAGAGCCGTAACATAAAACCACACAATTTAGTAACACAAAACTGGATTAGTATTTAAAATCTTACCAGGTGTTGAAGGAAAACCAGTTTTGTGCAAGCTTTCAAGTTAAAGTTTTTCCTCTTTCTGTGCTTCACTTTATGTCAAACAAAAGCAGAAGGATGCACACTGTAGAAAGGCGGAAGGTTTCCTGTACTTGAGAAACTTGTAGGCCAATGCAAAACCCAACTCTGTGGGTTTGCACCTTGTGTCTACCAACAGGAATGATTCTGTATACGGTGAAGTTTTCACACAGATAAATGAAACGATCTAAATACTCAACAGAACAATACGTCTAAATCGAAGGTTGATTAACTATGATCTTTCCTCATCAAAACTGGGGAAGTGAGAACAAAAATCATCTGAGACCTCACATTTAAAAAGAAGAGGCAGAGTGATTGAAAGAAAACCTTTATTTGCCACAGCAGAAGTAACAAAGGATCTGTTTGGAAAATAAAAAAAAAAAATCAGCTAGATATTACCCTCACCAGACTTTTAAGAAAATCAAGCCATTTTGGTGTTTGACATTTTTTTATTTTTTCCTTTTTAAACACATATTTGAACTGTTAATTTATTCCACTTCATGACATTTTGAACTGTTATTACTTATTTCTTCACTGAAACAGGTGGAGAAGTTGGTGCTAGTCTCGGTCCAATTAAAAGAGGGGGCTGAAAGCAACAAAGTGTTTTGGATGGGGAGGGGCAGTGACTACAGACGGCACTGGAAATCAATAGCCTGGACTTGGGTTAACAATGGCAGTACAGCAAACTTAGTAAAGAGTGAAAAGACTTAGTGAGAAAGGTCTTGCTTGGGGGTCTGTTCCATGGAGCATGTTTGATCTGGATTCATTTGCTGAGTAATGCTTCAGTTTTCAGTGTTCAGTTTACGAACAGTCTGAAAAGTCCCACGGTTTATTATCAGTTGATCAAAAGGAACATCTACCCCATCCCAACACCTTATTATGTACATCTGCACCAATTTTACTGTGTATATAAGCGATCTGGGAGATTTATTTACAGTTTTGTCAGTTGTGAAGTGTGCCTGGGCTTTCGTAAGAGCTTGGTGTGGGGTGTGGAGTGTGGAGACGATGAATGTTTGCGTGTTGTTGTTATGAACCCGGATCACATTCCTTCGTCTCATTCAGCCACTCTCCGGTAGAAGTAGAGGTATCCCAGGTCTTTGGGAGGTTTCTCCGAAGCGCACACCTTCTGATCGTTGAAGATGACCCACCTGTGGAAAAACACCACATACTTCGGAAAGGGTTTGGTTTATCGATCACAACAAGTTATAAAATAAGCAGTGACATCTACACTTTCCAAATAATTACACACCACAGAGTGTAATGTCATTGTGTTCCATCACAGATTTACTGGTACAAACTTAATCCTTTCTATGATTAAATTATAAAATCACATCTACAGCTTTCCTCCCAGCTCTATTAATAATGTAGTTTCTAAATCACATTTCAGCATCACATATTTTTAAATTATACGTTTCTTCTTACTGAGAAAATCTGATTTATATTGGTATAATTAAAATACAGTTTAGTTTTGTATTATATTAACAAAGTGAGCATCTTATATGTCCTATGCCACATTTTTTCCTTCACATTTGCACACAAGAAAATGCTGCTGGCTTCAGAAGTAACATTTCAATCAATTCTGTATTTTCCTGTATTTTATCACAGTGGCTCAATAATTATTTCTGACGCTGTTCATCCAGTGTTAGTTCTTTGAACTGTCGACATCAGAGACTGTGAAAAATGGTTTACTTTTCAAAGGTAGCTTGGAGTGTGGTGCCCCCTGCTGAGCCACTAAAAATCAGCTACTGCTGCTCAACAGAAAAGATACGACTTCTGACTAATACATCTGTCTTTCAGACAACAGGATTATAGAAACTTTTAAAATACGTTAAGTTAAGGCTGTAAAACTGAGACGACTACTGCTGTACTTACTGCTGATCTTTCTTGATGTGACAGACATAGTGGCCACACATCGTGCTCGTCCCCATGTGACTGATGAACGCAAACAGTTCATATTCTGGAAAAGAAAGGAAATCTTGAGATCAGTTTAGGTTAAAACCTTTAACTATATTTTGTGTGATATCTTGTGGGGCTTTTCTCTCTGGGTCTCCTTTGGCTTGTTATTGTAGTGGGATGAATGTGTGGTTGTGGGATTTGGGGGTCCTGAAAAAGAAGTTTTTTCTTCGAAATTCCTTTAGATTTAGAAGCATTAAGTGCATGAGTAGAAGTTGTGATCCTACTGGAAGAAAAAAATTTTGAACATATAATAAGGGCTCGACCATGTGATGATCATTTTAAATGCTTCGAGTACCGGTTTACAGAATTTTACAGAAAGCACAACATTATGAGTTCTCTACAGCATTAAAGTTGTCTAGTCAGTTTATTTATTTTCATTTATAGTCATTCTTTAGCACCTGTCAGCACTAAAAGGATGTGGTTAGCAAATTTTAACAGGCACTTTGTGTAACATGTGATGTATAATATTTGTGTTGTTAGCAGCTACTGACATAATGTCAAAATGATGACTTCAGACAGCTAAGAATTACAGGAACTCCATGAGTTCCTGTGGCTGCAGAACTCCAACATGCAGCAAATCTGGTTAAACACAGATGCTTTTCTGAAGTATTTACTGAAACAGCACAAAACACAAAAGATACAGATCTTTTGTTTATTAGACTATGGCAAGCTGCCAGATGGGGGCAATTATTGGGAAACACTGAGCTGTAACAGATGTATACAGTTAAAATGTGGATATAATGTTTACTACTGGCTGTTGTCAAAATATTGTTGTAATATTGATCCCTGAATGAGGGAAAAATCCAGAGCAGCATAAACCCTCCAGAAACTGGAGGAAACAAAAAACTGATTTGTCTTGTAATTCACATACATTTTACAAGAGGTGAAAAAGGCCAAATTGTACATCCCTACATTATGCCCCAATATTTTGGACCATTACTTAGTCTGTCACATCTTTGCATAAAAATTCCAAAAAGATAATAGCAAAACATGTGGAAGATGATGAGCTACAGACATCAGACTGTTCAAATCAATGTTAACTGATGTATTGTGAACGCCTCCTGTCCTCTTTATAACTCACTGCCTGGTCCATCCCGGACACGAGGCCCAGGCGGTGGTTCCCTCCCCCCCTCGCTCTCTGCAGCTGATCGGCCTCCTTCAGACACATCCATGGATTCTAGGTCATCCAGGTGGGAGAATATCCAGTCCACGGCGCGGTCCAGAACATTACTCTGACACAAAAAGAGTTATAGACGGCATTACAGAAGAGAAGATTTCTATCAAACATATGCTTTTTGGGCAGTCTGCTCTACATTTTATTGCATACATTAGAGGAGTGAAACAAAACTGATGTAGTGCCATTGCTTGCCAATGCTTTGATAAAAATGGTGGACTTCTTTTTGAACATATAGTACTATCTGATCTGATAATAAATGTTATTTCTTAACTGAATTGTTGCCAGTGATGCCAAACTAATTGAATAACAAATACAATGTCAACCTATGCACTTATACAA
Organism: Ostorhinchus cyanosoma; assembly: GCA_029814465.1. NCBI lineage: Eukaryota > Metazoa > Chordata > Actinopteri > Kurtiformes > Apogonidae > Ostorhinchus > Ostorhinchus cyanosoma. Next base: position 21,283 of record JAPTYQ010058626.1, read on the forward strand.
CAAGAAGCCATTTAATTTGATGAAGAAAATGCTTTTGTGACTAGGACAGGCTGCTCTGTTTGTGTCTAAACTGCTAATTATCTACAACAAAGAAGTAAACGGAATGGTTTCGTTGAGACAATGAAGCTTGGGCAGTGTATGGTCACATGACCCACTAAAATAGATGCCAACAAGCAGGCCAGCCAGTTATATGGTAGATTCAGTGACAATGACATTGTAATATTGCCCACAATAACTGCAAATTGTACAGCCCTAGTTATTAAGGCTTTGATAAACGATTTTGATGATTCAAAGTTCTATCAGAGTTTACTTAATGGTGAGCTTAATGCAGCAAGACCTCACTATTGTTTGGATGCACATTCTGGACAGAGCCTGATTACTACCGTGGCGCGAAGAGCTTTGGTTGCTTGGTCTCTGCTGAAGCCCATGGAGACGATGGTGGCCAGGTGCTCCTCAGACAGACTTTCAGTGGGTGTGGTCCCTGCACCGGAGCTACAGCCTGGCAACACCAGCGGAGCAGAGAAATCTGCAGCCAATAAGAAAGAGCACAACATGAAGATTGAGAGGAGTGGTCAAACTTTTATTGATGATTTATTGACTGTTAAACTCCCATTTCTCTGCACACCTGGGTCATCCATGTGGCCCATGATCCAATTCATGGCAGCATCGATTCCAGTATTCCCAGTGTAATAAACTGCTTTCCTGCAAGCCTCTAGTGGGAATCCCATTTCACATAACTGGGACACAGTGGAGTCATCAAGGACTGGAGCTAAGAGTGATGAGAAGAGCTGAATTACTTCAGTGTACTTTGTGGAAAGTGTATGTCCCTTGTGCCTTGTGCACAGCCCCATATTTAACAAAACTAATTAAAAATGACAAAAAGCAACAAAATAATAACAGCAAAATCAATACATAAAAACTTATAAACTTAGCATTTAAAAACAAAGCCATTTAAGGACAGGTGTATATGTTTAACTGATATCTAGCAGGGACTACAACAAATACATTTGTTCCTTCTTGTCAAATTGAAAAATTGATATTGAAAAATGATCATTCAGAAACCCATTTCAAAGCCAAGGTATCAGTATCTGTACTGGAAACAAAGTTTTGACAATAATACCCAATGCTAACTATAATCAGTTTCCTTGTAGATACCCCCCCCCCAAAACCTTACACACAGGGTCATCTTTTGACGTTCTTAAATCACCCCACATGATGCAAAAAAGAAACAAAAAAGGCAACTTAAGGACAACTTAAAGAAAAGGCAGAAAGGCAGAAAAGGAGGAAACAAGGGCAGACAAATAGGAGTGTTCCTCAGTGTCTCTATGGAGGAAGGGAAAGAGAAGAAAAGACAGACAGACTGACACAGCAGTGGGGAGTAGAGTGAGTCGTCCTCGTCGTTGCCATGGGAACCCAGGATACCTTTAACCTCCACATCTGGGGTCATGAGTGGGGGCGGGGCCACCTCTGGTAGGAGCTCCTCCCCAGGCTGCTGGCCGGTTGCACACAGAGCACTCAGGTCCAGAGTATCAGGAACGTCGATGCTCACGTCTACACAGAACAGAATGATGCATTATTGAAAAGTTCATTAACTGCTGTCTGGGTCCTCAAAATATGCATTATAAGACATTATGTGGCCTGTAAATAATGAATATCACAGTGTCCAGGGATTTTTGAAATGCATAAAAATACAAATACATAACTGTTCTGATAAAGAGTTTCTGTTAAAACATTTCTCTGCTCACCCAGTTTCTTGGGGACCCAGTCGAGGCCAAATGTAAACTTCTTAATCTGGATAACCAGATGGTCAGGGAAAGACGCAAATCTAGTTGTTCTGAAAAAAAACCCCAAAGGCTGACATCAGTACAAGCATATTCAGAGCATATTCAGTTCTATTCTCTTTCTGTATGTGTGCGGGAGTCACTCTTCCTACTTGGTAGCAGTAGTCTTGGCTTGCACAGCTGAGCTCCAGAAGTCTGTGAGCACCTCTGGTTCACTGAGGGCTGCCATGCAAGCTGTAAAGGGGATTTGGGCTCGAACCGTAGGGGCTGTTGTGTCACCTTCCTCACGCCGACGTTCAGCCTCCTGCAGCTCTTCTGTTGAAGAAATGTAGACATGGATGGAATAAATTATTGAAAACTTTGCACTTAACGTTCAGCAAAACTATATGCGTACCATACAAATCTGTGGATGTGGAGAACATGCGTATTATAATTAGTCAGTATTAGGGATGTAACGTTTACTGGTATACTGATAAACCACGGTAAAATTCCTAACAGTATTTCCTTTTTCAAATTCTAATTATCATTAAAACCGTATTCAATTACTGCACTTTGAAAAACTCACAGTGATACTGCTCATTTTCTGGAGAAGCAGCAACACTCCAAGCATGCACGCACAGGTTGTAATGTTTACCCTCTGAAAACATGGTGGAAAGCACCCACACCGACAGCGCTCTGGAGAGTTTTTCCCCACTAAAAGGTTTAATGTGGATAATGTTTCTGTTACATTACTTTGTTTGAAATGGTAGTATTGCATTTATATGCACATTTAATTTCTAGATAAGGCACATGAAAGTGTTCTTTCTTTGCCAATTCTTAAATCTGTAAGACAAGATCTAGTCTTGAGTGCTGAATGTAAGGAAAAGCATTCTTGGTTCTTACCTACAATTGGCACAAAGTGCAGTTACCTCTTATGGCCATAAGGTGCCATCTTTAAGGTACTTTTGTATGTTTGCTGTTTATATCTTAATGTTTCTGCCAACAGACATGCACAATGTGCATGTCATTTTATTTTATTTTTTCAAAATAAAACTTGGTTAAATTATTTCAGTGTGTGTATAAGTACTTTTTGAACATTCTGAGCACATTTCAACAATACCGTGATGATAATGATAACTGTGATAATTTTGGTCAGAATAACCATGGTAGGAATTTTCATATTGTTACATCTCTAGTCAGTATTGAATCTAACCCATTTGAACCTTTTCTAACCAAATTACAATGCCTGGGGCTCAGACTATGTTTTTCTTAAAAAGCAAATTGTGTCCATAAATCAACTGTGGAGTAGATCTTGGGCTGCAGGTCAAGCCTTCAAAGAGAAATTAAGATGAAATTAAAGATCTCACCACTATGTTCACTGCAGTACACAGCAGAGTGCTATGTATGTCCTTTACCAATGTACATTTGTTGAAAATGTACTTTTGGGCAGCTTGCAAATTTAAAAAAAAAAAAAATTGCAAATATATTTTTAACTGCGGTTGTAAATAATCTTTCAAATTTGGAGGTTGCTACTTGTTAAGCCCCTTGAGGGTTCTTGGTAACTATCGGTCACAATTTTTAAACAATATGTATTTGTGTATGTTTTTTATTATGTGAAAATTAAATAAATAAATTAGTACTGTCAAACAATTACAACTTTTAATCAGATTAACCACAGAGTTGCTGTGGATTAATCTTAATTAATCGCAATTTAATGTAATTAATTTTTAATCTATATTCGCGTATCATTTTGCTTGAGCAAAGACATTCAAGAAAGAAGCAAATATATTGCATTTAATGTGTTTGTCGCAAGCTGGGTGACGCACTAGCTTAAGTGCTAGCAGAAACGCCAACTAATGTATGCTTGATACTGGTATTTTAAGCTGGAAGTGCTTCGGTTAAAAGTAATCTCCTTCCTGCAGAGTGTGTATAACACTTTATGCCAGTCGACTGTTCCATCTTGGGGTTTTTTGTCCTCATATTTCCATCCAGAGGGCTAACGTGGTGTTTAGCGCTGCAGATGGGTTAAATGCGTTAAAATTTTTAATCAGATTAATCATGACGATGGATTAATCTACGTTAATGCGTTAATTTTGACAGCCCTAAAGTAAATTTTAAAAAGTCACGTGAGGCTAATTAAATACAAACATACAAGTCTTCCTACAGCAGCATTAATGCATCCCAAATGTGGCGTCAAAACTTGTTCCTCTACAATGACACACTGCACAACATAACAATCAACTTTGGTGGCCATTGTCCATTAGTTGTTCTGTCGTGACATGCGTGCATGCATTTATAAAGCATAATATGAATTTTCAACCAAACTGAGCAGCCATAATGCAAACAAGCACCGAACTTTGCCTCTACACTGTGCAAAAGCAAATGTACAGGAGAGACTGTCCCTCATGGGCACAGTTGATAGTGCACTCCACCACCCTCTCACCTGTGTTGGTGGCCTGATCCATGGGTACAGGTAGCTGTACAATGTAGTCCACACGCTGTGTGTACTTGGCTTTCTGTGACTGCTGACACACAATTCTCTCCTCCACTAGGAATCTGAAGGCTTCAGATGGGTTGGGTCCAGAGCGACAGTTCCTCTGTGGGTAAAACAAAATAAACATATTATAAAACTTTAGCAACAGATCTGTGAACCAAAAAAGAAGCAAAAGTGCTGCTTTACCTCCACCATGTTTATGAAGTGCAATAAAAACTCCTGAGCATCCTGTTGTCGATTAGTGGAAAACTCTGGGTGGCCCCGCCCAACAAGTGCTTTGAACATTCGTGGTGCTATACCAATTTGGTCTCCCTGAAAACAGAACAAAAACAGCCAGATATGACAGCAGTGGGAGTGGATTCTAGGTGGACCACCTTCTGAGTCTTTAGAGACAGAAAACACACATATTCCATTTCTTAACACTGAGACTTGTAGATCCGCTGTGATTGAATGTTTCCTCTTACCCTGGGTTCAGATGCACCATTTTCGTCTCCAGGGTCTGGTGCTGGTTTGGAATATTCTCCTGACAAGAGACCATAGCCAAGCTTGGCTCTGTAAAAACAAATAAACAAACAAAAACAAGACTGATATTAATACACACTTCCAACCAGAGTCACACAGGAAGAGAACTGGATGTGGGACTAAAACTACTTTTTATCTATCAAAAAACACAAAGGAATATCTAATCAACAAGGACACTTTCGCATTTCAGATTGGAATTCAGGCAGGATTTTGGGTTTAACAACAAGAGATGAGACTGTTTAGAATAAGGCCATATACTATATCTATCACCACAGGCAGATTGTCATTTTTAGTGTGAACACAAGATTACAGCATGACTTTTGCTACGACCCTGATTTTAATGTTATGATATAGTTGACTTTTAATTTTAAAAACTAGTGACATTCGGTACTTCCAGAGGAAATCAAGGCAGGTTTCACACTTGTTTCTGCTATACGATGCCCTATATGGTTACATTTATAACAGAGGGCAAAGCTTTTTTCTGTTCAATTAACATAAAGCTAAAAAAAAGGGCTACATGTGATTACATATGTATACTGTGCCAATATCAAAAAAGCATGGTGAGCCAGGAAGAGAACACACAAAAACAAGTAAGTAAGTAAATAAATAAATAAATAAATAAAACTGGAGCATGTAGCTGTTGGAAGTCTCATGAGCTTTGTGTGCTGTCAGCTGGCACACTACAAGTATCTATATGTGTATATCTATTTTTTTGTCTACTGTGAAACATTTTAAGACAAAAAAGGATACCAATTGTATGTAAAGTACAAGATGTCTTTGGGAATAAAATACATGAAAACCGGTGTGCAATTTGAAGTAGTACTTATTACAGTAATAAAGTGTATTACTATTATTTCTGACATAAGAAAAAGCCATGGCATAGTTTACGTACTGCAGGTGAGGGAATGTTTGCAGGCAGTACAACAGCAACTCATTATACCTATATGCAATATTAACATTATGAGAGCACACTCACACTTGGGTTTTGAAGTCCTGGCTGGGGTCACTCGGAGCTTCATCAATAATCTTGTCAATGTTTGATACATACCTGAAAGAAATGGATCAACTGTTTGAAATAATATCTTTCACTTCACCTCTGCTACAGTAATGATCAGCTTCATAACAATATTTTCATCACAGGTTACAAACGGGATTAAAATTTTCATTAACAACTGAAAGTGATAATTCTAATAACTGTGAGGGACAGTGAGGTTGATGGATGTGAGGAAAATCTGGAGACTAACTTGCTCTGGAAGTCTGGAACCGTGAAGAGCACTTGCATGACAGAGTTGAGGTAGCAGCTGTTTCCCAGGTTCTTCATCCCAGTGAGACCAGGACCAAAAAGAGGCCTTAGGGTGGTCCCTGACTCCTGGATCACTTCCCACTCACCCACACGCTGGTTCACAGCAATCTCCAGTTCCGTCATTGTCCGCTCGGTCTGAGAGCAGAGTAACAAATGCATATGATGAACTAATTACTTTTATTCCAACAGCCATTATTTGTCAAAGCAAGTTTTAAGAATGATGAGCAAAATTATACCAACATAAAGTAGTAATGACAGGAGGCAGAGGAGGAACAAACTCCAGAAACACATCATCACAGCACTAAGTGCTGCACTCTGTCTTCTGTTACACTGCAGTACAATTCCACCACCCCGTCTGTGCAACACCATTAAGCGTGTGTGCAGCAATACATTAGGCAGACAAGAAACAACATTACAGTACACAGCAAGAGGTACAGATATTTGAGGCTTCGACAACTGTGCAATCCGCACTCCACATAAGATGAGAAGCAGGTGGCAAATAAACTAATGACAGCAGGGAATTTGATGAGAAACAGGTGTGGAGGAAATATCCAAAACAGGGGAGAGTAGGCAGATATGATGATGGGGCTGTAGTAGTGGACTGTAGTGATATAGCACATACAGAAATCTAGAACTTATTAGCACGTTGACCCGTGGGGGACCATGTGTTCTAGATGTGGTAGATAATAAACTTACCTCTGATACAGTTCATTCCTTTACTTTCTTGGTAAATTCCACTGGCAT
>JAPTYQ010058680.1:0-10117 GCA_029814465.1 Ostorhinchus cyanosoma
GTGTGTGTGGGTCAATGGCTGTGTGTGCTGTGTGTTTATCTTTGTTTTCCATTACAGTAAGAGATAATGCATCATACGTATCATGAACAAATGGGCAGAAGGCTCCAGTGACGCAGCAGAATGACTGTGAACGTTTCCTCCAACATGTGGCTCCGTTTGTCCAGTAGAGTTAGTGTTTATGCACATGAACCAACGGTCAGCTGATCAGGTAGTGACGGGCAGCAGATCCAGCCCATAAAGATGGAAGTATGAGGACAAACCAAACCAGGACGAACAGTTGGTTCCAGTTGAACTGTTGAAACTGTTGAAGGGGTTTCATAAACCCTTCAGTTTTGTCCATTTGTGTATATGTTAGATAATTAACATAAGCTAATTTAAAATATGTCCTAATTAGTCCCACAAAGGTAAATTCCAGGTTTACAGCAGCAAAGTACAAGCACACAAGAGCAAAGAAGTGCAGAATCCAGATAAACACAATCATAAAGCTAGAGACACTATTTCCAGCTGTGCACACGCTGATCACGCCACAGGTTTATGCTAATTATGCTAAGAGGCTAAAGCTATGGTCGTTCAGGTTGTGGGACCTGTTGCGCCATAAGCAGGTTGAACCAGCAGAGTTATGTCCTTTATTGAACAGAGAACAGATGTCTTTATGTGCTGCTGCTGCTCACTAACACATTCATTTCCATGGGGTCAGTGCTAATGCGCTTATGCCACTGTGTGTCGCTATCATTATGCTAATGTAGTAACGCTGCCCTCGGGCTCGTTCCCAGGTCATGTTTACCTTCCAACAGCCTTTGTCCTCCACTTTCCTAATGGTCGAGGTTGGGGTCAATGCCACGTGTGCATGAGTGCAGATCCAGAGTGTGAGAGTTCACACATCTGTGTGTTGTCTGACAGGTAAATGGAGGCGTCTCTGCGACAAATGGCCCATCCAGCCGGCTCCTCTCACCTCTCATCTGACAAGGCTTTTCTCTTCCCTAATAGTCCGTGAACACCCTCTGCACTCCTTTTGTCACCACTCACACTTTTTCCTCTTCACGCCTTTCCTCGGCCTTCCCCTGCTCCTGACTTCAACTCCGGCCTGTTTTAGTTCCACGTCACTTCCACTCCGTTCCTGTTTCTTTCTTTCCTTCAGAATAAGGCTTTCACACCTCGTATCCATTTCTATTACCTGTAAACTCGCTCTTTTCTCATATAATTTACAGTTACTTGTACCAGTGCTGTTCAACCGGTTGCCTGGAATTCAAATGGGGTCACCTGATAAAAATGAAACAACTCACTAAAAAAACTCTCTGTTGAGTTGGCAAAGACGATCCCAATCCACAGCAGACAAACTGTGAGTGTGAAACTGAAGCACTGTGGTACTGTTTATGTGTCAAATGTTCATTGTGGTCAGTTTCAGATGCTGCAGCTCTTTCATTATTCATAGTTTGAATTGTGACCCCGCCCCCTAAACGACAGGCCAGGGTATTGGTTTTTTTTTGTCTGTTTGTCAGCAACTTTACACTAAAACTACTGGACCAATTTCCATGAAATTGTCAGGAAAGGAGCGAGGTGGTCCAGAATAGATCCCATTAAATTTGGTGAATGTAGGTCAAAGGTCAAGGTCACTGAAAATGTGTTTTCACATTGATAAGAGATAGAGCAAATCAGGTCAAATATTTGTGAGGGGCGGGGTTTGTTGTGCCTGGAAACACTTGTTATTCAGTTTTTTGATCACTTTGGTAGTTTTTGTTCATTTTGTTGCTTATTTGAAACGTTCTACGTTCATTTTTTGTCTATTTATTTTACACCAATTATTTCAACGTATAGACAGGATTAGTGGCTCAACAGGTATTAAACAGCATCAGTGAAGGTTTGGGTGTTTATGGGTTAAACTTTCTGTTGATTTTTCTTTTTTTATGTGTTTTCAAGTTCCCAGTCTCTCGGATCCTCAACTCTCATTATGAAACTCTCTGTAATATTACACCTTCTTATCAGCTTTCACTCCTCATTACACCACGCTTCCTGCCTCACAGAGCTGCTGTTTGGTTTGTGGGCCGATGCGTTGCTTCCGGTGAAATGTGCTGCATATTTTACTGCGGGCAGCCCCAGGCCATAAATCATCTTCTGGCAGCCTGGATGCATGAGTGTATCTGCACACACCACGACGGGGCTGCTACAGTATGTATTTGTTGTTGCTCACATGCACCAATCTAAAGGTCAGGCCAGTGGAAGCCAAATGCTTTTAGCAGCGCCATCGACTCGCATTTGGAGTATTTCCAGTGAACGCATTGAGAAGAAAAGGCTCAAAAACACTGTCATATTAAAACACTAGTCGACACTTTTCATTAAGTAAGTGTAACCTAATTAAAGAAGGAGACGTTCTGCTGCCACATGTGTGAGAACGTGGACTGGCCTGTTGCAGCCGTTCATTAGTTTAGAGTTTCCGATAATCTGTTGGTATTTCCCTTTAGCAGGGTCTGTCTATGCACAGGTCTGGGTCACAGTGACTAGAACAGGGTAGTGGTGGGTGATATGAGCAAAAAAAAAACACAAAAAAACCCAATCTTCATCATTTTTTTAAAATTTCCTGATAATCTGACAATATCCTTTGAAATATGAATTTCTTGGGTATGTATGGGGGGGCGTGTACGTGGGGTAGGGGCAGTAGTTAGGAGGGTGTGCGGTCCATAACTAACGTATTCAGACCCACTGCAGATTAAACTGGTCTGAATGTGGAACTGGAACTAAAATCATTCATATTGTTTAGTGTCAATTTTGCATTTCATAAATTCATCCCTGGACCCTTTGGGGGTCTGGATTTAGCCCCGGGCCACATGTTTGACACCTCGGCCCTAGTGCTTTTAATGTGGTCTTCCTTAATAATTTGGAATTCCGTGCCCTTGTTCAGAACCTTTGTTCTTTCTGATTAGGTTTCCCTTCGGTCGACGCAGGCCCACAGTCCTCAGAGCTAAACTCTGCAGTCGTGCTCCATCCATCTCTCCATGTAAACTGACAGCTGACTCCTCAAAGGGAAAACCCCGGAGAGGTCATTAGGACGGCAGCTGTCCACTTCCACGCCGGCCTCAGACCCGCGCCGGCGCCTTAACATTCAGCCGGCGTCCTGTTGGCCCGGCCCATCATCAGCTGACACAAACACATGATGCCTCATCCCAAACAATTCATTCATGTCCGTTCAACCACAGCAGCATCCAGACGTGGGTTCAGTCTGGTCCTGGTCCTGGTCCTGGTCCACATTTATGATTCACCTTGGCACTGATGTCATTAACCCTTTAACCCCTGACGTGTCTGTGAGAGCGTTCTGAATGAAGGATTAATGTAAATATTCATAAAAATTCAAACGTTTGCTCCAAACTTCAAATCCTGCTGATAGAACAGACATCTGAGCATGCTCAGTTCACCCCCCGCCCCCTGTGGAAGTAAAACACAGAGCAGTGAGACCGACTCACTATAAAAATACATGGTTTGGGCTTTTTTTTGTTTTTTTTTACAGCGTTTTCTTGGTGATTTATTGTTTTTCCTGTTGTTTCTTGTGTTGTAGTGATTTTACTTTTTTTTTAATTGTTATTGAACATTTTGTTGCCTATTTTGTTCATTTTATTTATTACTTTGTTGGTTTATTTTTCATTTTTGTTCATTTCATCAATCACTTTACCTGTTTTTGCTCATTGTGTTGCCTATTTTATTATTATTTTTGTCCATGTAATTGTTTTATGGAGTTAAAAAGTGTCAAAAAGCAGCTGCACTGATTTTAGTTCATTTTTTTTACTTTGTTTTCCATTTTATTTAATATTACTTTTAAATATTTTATTCATTTTATCCATCTTGTTTCTTATTTTGTTTATATTTCTACATTTTGTTTTTCCATTTCATTATTTTTTCTTCAGTTTTGTTCAGTTTGTGTCTTATTTTGGTCATATTACTTCTTATTTTGTTATTTTTTTAATGCATTTATCACTTTAGGCTGTTTCTGTTCATTGTGTTGCTTATTTTATTCTTTTTTTTGTTTGTTGGTTTTGTTTTTTTGGGCCGTATAACCTCTGTATGGAGTTAAACAGGGTCAAAAAGCAGCTGAAGTGATTTAGAAAAAAAAGCCCAAAACTACTTTTTTTTTCTCCTTTATTTCAGGGAATTTTTTTTGCAGATGTTTTTTCTTATTCATTATTTTGTGGTTTTTTTTCTTTTTTTTCATCTACTCATTTTGTTTATTTTACTTTATTATTTGATTCTTCCATGTCACTACTTTCTGGAGTTAAACAGTGTCAAAAAGCAGCTGGATTCTTTTTTTTTTTTTTAACCCTAAACTAAAACTCTTGGGCCCAAATTCAATCCTTGTTGTTGTTCAGTTTGTTCCAGTTCACAGTTGGTGTTCATCATCCTAAATCTCTTATTGATGTTCATTCTAGTGCCTTATTTAGTCCAAAAATCCTGATCTGGGTGTGCATGTGTGTCCATGTGACAGACTGAGGCTTTAACTCTGTGGCTGCATTATACTATATTTATTCCCGTCCGTCTTCCTTTGACTCTGAGATAAAAAGTGTGAAGTTAAGAGGCTGTATCTGAGCTCTGGGTACACAGCCCCGGCAGCTGCAGACAGTTCGACAGACAGGTGAAGAACTACCGCACTCTATTTGGCCGTCTACCCCAGACATGGTGTCAAAAGTGAGGCAGATTTCTCAGCGAGTCCCTGCATCGCTGCACTTTCCTGAATAAACACTCCTTGTTGGGACAGTACAAACAGATTACGCTCAAAGTTGAGCTATAAATATTTACCCGTTGCACAGTTCGGTGTCTCTGTGACCCAAGGAAAAAGAAAAACTGCTGTGAATGATTGTATTTGGGAGGGAAAAAAGCACCTGCTGCTGAATGGGATCCTGCTGAGGTTTGGATTTCCTGCAGACGAATGGAGTCTATTCAGGTTTTCTCCACTGGTAAAAGTAAAGTTTCTTTATCAGACTGATCGAAGAATTGGGCGTGCTTTTCAATTCTGATGGAAGGTCCATGAATACAGATTATTCTACAGCTGAATGTGTCTGATTATTACATTAACATCTACCTACCTACAGTACCTACCCACCCATCCATCCTTTACTCTCTCTTTATTCTCTCTTTCCTTCCACAGAAACAACACTAAATGTAAATGAGTGAAAATTCAGTCACACTTTGCTCTGGTTTTTAAAAAGCTGCCAAATATTTAAATGATTTTATGTCTTGAACTTTGTACTTAATTAGTTCCAGAAAAATGGTTCGAGTCTAAGACCCTTAATCATTTTATTCACTCTGTCTTTATTTGGATTTAGTCGATGGACCCAGACAAATAACTACTTCATGCATTTTAGTGTGAAACCCTTCTACTGACAGCGGCTTAAACACCCGGTGTCCACTGGATTCCTTTAACAGACTAACTTATGTGTAATGTGACTCAGTGGTTTTCCACACAGATACTGTTTGGATTTCCACCGACACTGATCTGATGTAGCTGATAGGACGCCATGTTATGACACGCGATAATGACATGTGACCTGATTGTCTTCAGGCACCAGTCAACTCTGTTCATATACTTATACTTTATTTATACAATACCTTTCAGAAAAACAGAACAAAGAGCCCCGAGGAACAAGATTAGAACAACACAGGTAAGAGATAAAAAGAGTCCCAACAGGCTCCGAAATATCACCAAACAAGAAGATATGAAAATTCACAATGAATGAATAATAAAAAAGAATCAGCAACAAAACAAGAGTTTAGAAAAACAAAGATAAAACTAAACTAAGGAAACTAATAAGACACATGAAAAACATGAAGGTACAAGGGAACTGGAGGGAGGGATGGAGGCTTGGAAAGAGAAAGAGAAAGAGAAGGAAGAAGAGGATCAGGAAGAAGAGGAAGAGGAAGAAGAAGAGAAAGAAGAAGAAAAAGAGGAAGAAGAAGAGAAAGAAGAAGAAAAAAGAGGAAGAAGAAGAAGGAGGAGGAGAAAATGACTGAAATGCTGTCAGTGTATCTGAAGTATGAGTGAGTAAAATCTGCTGCTTAAATCCGGTTTCAGAAGGTTCCAGACCTGAGTGTTGAGGACCAGTTCACTCCAGCTGATCTTCAACTAGAACTGAACTATGGAAGTGGTTATAAATAATGACAACAGCTGGAGTCAACACGGACCCAGTGGGTAGTTGTGGTTCAATTCATCATTGTGCACGATTCTGCTGACAAACACACCAACCAACCAACCAACCAACCGACCAACCAACCGACTAACCGACCAAACCAACCAAACAACTAACCAACCAAACAACTAATCAACCAACCAACCAACCAACCAACCAACCAACCAACCAACCAACCAACCAACTAACCAAACAACTAACCACCCATCCGACTGACCAACCAACCAACCAACCAACTACAGGCGCCAATGACCTCCCTGGTGGAGGTGACAGTGGAATCCTTGCCGTCTGTTCTGTGAATTTACTAAATTTCACTTTCTAAAACCGAACCTTATAGCTGGAGAAAAAAGCAGAAATCCAAAGTAGGGATGACAGACCTTCACCTTTCATGTAGTTTATTGAGTTTTCCATCCGTCAAAAACACCCTGGGTTTGTCCTGTCGTAGGAATGTGAGTCTGAGTGAATAACCCACTCCCTTTTCTTTCCCCTTTAATCACAGTCTCCACTCTTCTCATGTTGGTGTCCATCAAACCAGCTGATTAGAACCGCCCACCTCTGCATCTGAAGAAGTACAGCAGGACGAAACGCCAGCAGAGAAGCACACACCTCCACTGCCCAAAGGACTCGCAAAATCTAGATGAAGTCCTTCCTCTGCAGGTGTGATGGACAGATTAATGAAATGCATGGTCCTGTTCTTTTATTCTGAAAGGGCTGCTCAAACACAGGACTGAGTGTTACAAAGATTGAATAATTATCACAGATGGAATGATTGACAGCGCACACGCCAGGAAATACAAGGCTCTTCAGAATCTATATTTTAGGATGTTTTTGGCAAACACAGACCTGAAGAAAACCTTCTTCAGTGTCTATCAAATGTACCAAAAGAAATACAATATCCAACTGTACACATATACTCCAAACAAATATGAGAACAGAGTGATATGATACGTGTTCTTAGAGCATCGGTGTGTTTTTGCTGCCATTTAGTTTGATAAATTCTGCTGTTGAGGATTTCACTGAATCTACTCTGCATCATCAGGATTAAGTAGATACTGTTTCCACTGACTATGTTTTCATGTGATAAATGAATGCACTGGAGACGCAGCGCTATCTCCAGCCCCTGATCTAAACAAATGTGCGTATTTAGCATTGATTTGTTGTACTGTCGACCAACAGTGAAATGAGAACCCTGGTCAGGATGGAACCGTTTCAACAGTGTGTGTGTGTGTGTGTGTGTGTGTGTGTGTGTGTGTGTGTGTGTGTGTGTGTGTGTGTGTGTGTGTGTGTGTTTTAAGGCACTGGCAGTTTTACTGTATTTTATATATATCTTCAAAAATAATATTTCCACAGCAGTTCACATTTTTATGTTTTGCGGAGGATATATTAACCGTAATGTTCTTATTGATTAACGGTGCAGCAGGTGAATGTTAATGCACTGAACCGTTTTTACTGGAGCTGCAGGGATGTGATATTTGAATCCATTTTCCTTAATTAAAGCAGAAGTAAAGTCGCCTGTAGAAGAGTTTACAAAGGATAACCTGAGCAAAGATGTGTGAGATGGAGAGAAACGGTTTAAGATGTGACACATGAAACTAAATAAATATGACGCAACAAGACAGAAATGATGCAAAAGACACTAAAATACAAAAACGACATGAAAAAAAATGATGCAATGATGTTGAAACAAAGACACAAAGAGCTAATGAGATGGAACTCAAATATGTGCTAAGACACGAATGACATCAAAATAATAAAAAATACTAAATAAAAAAACATTGTAAAAGACATAAGACAACAATAGTTGCTTTTCCATTGACCTTCAAATATCGCAAATATAATGTGGATAAAAATTCACCTTAAGGAAAAATGACAATTTTGACAAAACCCTAGTTTTTTTATTAAAAGTTTTTGTGCTGTCAAGAGGTGGTTTTTCAGTCATTTTGAAATTTGTATTTTACGCAAAACTGCAATGGAAAGACCTACAGTGAATTAAAATAATGGATGTTGACGGACGTTACAACAAGCGAAGAAGAAGAGTTTTAACAGAAACATGTCGCAGGTACAGTGTGTGTGGACACAACAGGAAACCACATCATTTTTTAATTTAGCACCGGATAAAGGGGTAATATATATTAAAAAAAAGAATATATCTGTAGAACATATTTACATTTGTCTCCATGTTCATGGAATGACTTCTCGTGTCATTCTGTGATAATAAACAAACAAATCCTCGCATTTGTAATTTCATCGAAAAACAGACATTATGCACTTCTGTTTTTTTAACATTTAGTAAATATTGGTAAAGTTTTGTGCAGATATTCAATGGAAAAGCCACTAGTGTCAAAGATGCAACAGATAGAAACGAAGACATTAAGAAAATATTATAAAACAAGATTTTAAAAATGCAGTATTTATGCCAATATTAAACTATATTCTGACATTTGTCATTACTGGTTTGTATCCCAGAACGCTGTCAGAAAAGACCAACGTGTCCACAAACTTTGGTCCATTTGTGGATCTACAGCCTGAAGAAACAGCACTGACAGAAAACCACTAACTTAACCATAACAGTGACAGCTTAAATTTACCTGAAACCTGGAGGAGTACTGTGAGTGTGTGTGTGTGTGTGTGTGTGTGTTCATGTGTGTGTGTGTGTGTGTGTGTGTTCATGTGTGCAATTCCCATCATGCATTCTTTCTAATCAATGCATTTCCACTAAGTAATCAATGTGTGCTGATGAGGCTCTGGTGAATTCATGTGTCTGGCTTCCATGTGCTGTTTGTGTCATTTTTTCCCTCCCGTTGATTGTGCACAAATGCAGGTACAAAGTCAGTAATTAGCACCAGTGTTAAACCTCTGGAAATGGAGCATTGATTGGCAACAATTTACCATGTCAAAGCCGAATAAATGTTTGTTTGTGATGCACAGATGTGACCGAACGTTAGAGCAAATTGTAGATGTGAAGAAAAACATCCATTCTTAAAGGTGGGATGACACTGTGGTGGAGACGTCATGAGGACCGATACTCACGACAGCATTCGATCATTTGGTGTCTTGCCGTCCCTAGAATGTGGGGAAACTTTAAGACTGAGGAGAAGTTTTCTGTCTGTCCATGAAAAGCCCCTCCCACAGCAGCTCAACACTGGAAGTCGAAGGAAGTTTCCGCTCAAAACGCTGAACTCAGAGCTCTGACTCGCCTGTGTAGAAGTTCTCTCAGATCACATTTGTATCTGTACTGGAGCGGAAGAAATCAGCCAGACTCACTCATTACTTGCTTAAGTGAGTTAACAGATCCCCGGTGGTTCCTGCCTGGTCCTCGTCTGCCGGAGCGCTTCAATAGCACAAGAAACCCGAGTCAGCGTTGCAATGTTTTCTACACCAGGCAGCATTTCAAGGCTATTAAACAATGCTTTAGAAAGAGGGAAAAGTGCAATTTATTCACCACTATGATCAAAGCACAACAAGGCCAGCGAGATAAAACCGAGAGGGAAGGAAGGGAGAGATAGGCAGCTGAGAGAATCCACACAAGGGCAGATATGAGGCGATGGAAGTAGATTTACTGAGCTCTAACAAGCAGACGGAGATTAGAACGGGCCTTTTTAGACACAACGTCTTCATAATTAAATCACCTGTAGCTGAACACTGTCGGCTCTAGACCCCCACGCCTGGAGGTCTCACTGGGGGTCATTACATGTTTGTCCGGCTGTTTACAACGTTTCGGTACATTCTCTGCACTTCCCCTAATGGCTGGTACCGTGGAGTATTTTTGGAAACACAGACGGCAGAATCCTCCATCCTGCTAATGAAGGGGAAATATATCTGATGATGTGAACACGGTTCCAGTGACCGTAATGATGTCAGCTGAGAACTGGAGCTCAGAAAAAGGGTTTAGAGCCTGGGAGTGAAAAGAGCTGCCCTGGTTTGAAAGAATTTAGAACGGATGGATGGAT